>JAPYYL010000031.1:9934260-9949581 GCA_028534055.1 Eulemur mongoz | reverse complement strand
GAGAATAGCACTTTACCTCTGTGGTCCTCCCCTTTCCAAACCCATAATACCAAGCTACTCATGACAAAATCATCATCAAAATTCCAAGAGAGGAGCATCCTACAATATACCTGACTAGTACTCCTCAAAACTGTCAAGGTCATCAAAAACGAGGAATGCCTGAGAAACTGTCATAGCCAAGAAAAGTCTAAGAAGGCGTAATGGCTACATATCCTGTGGAATCTTGGATAATAACCTGGAACAGAAAAAAGACATTAAGTAACAACTAAGGAAATCTAAAGAAAATGTGGACTTTTGTTAATAACATTGTATCACTATTGGTTCATTAGTTGTAAACAATGTACCATGCTAAGAGGTTAATAAATATGGAAAAGCGAGTGGGGGCCATGTGGGAACTCTCTGTACTATGTTTGCAAATTTTTCTGTGAATCCAACAGTATTCTAAAATAAAAGGTTTGGTAAAATGGAAAAAAAGGAAAGTTAGTCAACTAGATAAAGGATATGTGTGAATAACCTACAGGAAACATCATACACATATGGGGAAATTTGAAAGTTTTTGCTTTGAAACTGAGGATTAGACAAGGATTCCTCCCATTACAATTTCTCTTCAATATTTTCATGGAGATACTATCCAGTGCAGTAATGAGAAGCAGAAAAAAAAATAAAGGAGATAGCAACCATAAAATAAGAAATAAAGTGTCTGTGATTAACAGATGATTATACTATGTGTGAAGGAAATCCAAAAGAACTAAAGTTGAACTCTTCAATGAAAGAAAGTGAATGTTATGACACACAGCTTTCACCTCTCACAAAAATCAAATCACAGTGGATAACAGACTTAAACCTTAGGTGAGAAACTATTAGAATTCTAGAAGAAAATGTAGGAAATACTCTTACAGACATTGGCCTAGGCAAAGAATTTATGAACAAGAACCCTAAGACAATCACAGCAGCAACAAAAATTAACAAATGGGATCTGATCAAATTAAAAAGCTTCTGCCAGCCAAAGAAACAGTCACAAGAGTAAACAGACAGCCTACAGAATGGGAAAAAATTTTCACATACTACACATCAGATAAAGCATTGATAACAAGACTCTACTTAGAACTCAGGAAAATCAGCAAGAAAAAATCAAACAAACCTATAAAAAGTAGGCAAAAGACATGAATAGAAATTTTTCAAAAGAAGATATAAAAATGGCTAACAAACATATGAAAAAATGTTCAACATCTCTAATCATCAGAGAAATGCAAATCAAGACCACAATGAGATATCACTTAACTCCAGTGAGAATGGCCTTTATCAAAAAGTCCCAAAACAACACATGTTGGCGTGGATGTGGAGAGATAGGAACACTCATACACTGCTGGTGGGACTGTAAACTAGTGCAACCGTGGGGAAAACAATATGGAGATACCTTAAACAGATTCAAGTAGACCTACCATTCGATCCAGCAATCCCATTATTGGGCATCTACCCAGAAGAACAAAAGTCATTCTATAAAAAAGACACCTGCACCCGAATGTTAATAGCAGCACAATTCACAATTGCAAAGATGTGGAAACAACCCAAATGCCCATCAATTCATGAATGGATTAGCAAAATGTGGTATATGTATACCATGGAATATTACTCAGCTATTAGAAACAATGGCGATATGGCATCTCTTTGGTTCTCCTGGAGAGAGTTGGAACCCATTCTATTAAGTGAAGTATCCCAAGAATGGAAAAATAAGCACCACATGTACTCACCAGCAAATGGGTTCCCCTGATCATCACTTAAGTGCACATTTGGGAATAACACCAATTGGGTATCGAACAGAGGTGAGGGTTGGGGGGAAGGGTTGGGTGTTACCTACTTGATGAGCACGATGCTCACTTCCTGGGGAATGGACACCCTTGAAGTTCTGACTCAGGGGGATGGGCTGGGGGGAGAGGATGTGTGGGTACCTACATGATTAGTGCGATATGCACTGTCTAGGGAATGGAGACACTTGAAACTCAGACTCGGGGAAATGGGGGGGCATGAGCAATATATATAACCTGAACTTTTGTACCCCCATAATGAGCAAAAGAAAAAATAAGTGAATGTCAAGGTTGCTTGGTATAACATCAATATACAAAAAGTAAACTTTTTTTCTGCAGCAACAATAGTATGAAAGTCAGCAAAATGTGGCTTGTAACATATCATACCAAAATATTAAATATTGAAGAGTAAATCTCGTCAAAAAATGTTTAGGAACTGTATGAAAAAATATAAAAGCATTGATTAGATAAATGAATAAACACCTAACTTAAAGTATAATATGACCATCGATATGAACGTTCAGTTGTATAAAGATTTTAATTCTCCTTAATTAATCTACAGACTGAATGAAACCTAAACAAAAAATCCCAAAGTCTTCGTGGGTGAATATGTCTGTTTATGTGCATATCTGTGTGAAATGTGACCCAATGAACATAATGCTTAAATTGGCATGCAACAGGCCAAACATAGCCAAGAAACTCTTGAAGGAATAGAGGAAGATAAAACTAGTTACTCTAGCGGATGAGTAAGAGTTATTAAGTTGCTAGAGTAATTAAGTTTGTGGTATGTGTGCCATGGTTAACAAGCAGATCCATGGAAATAGCGTACACTTGAAACAGATAGGCTTATATATGGACCATTGGTTTACGAAAAAGGTGCAACTGCAGAACAGTGGGGAATCACAGTAGTTTTAGTAAATGACAGTGAAACAACTGGATCTCCATGTAGAAACCCCAATGCAACTGGAATTCTTCTGAAGGTACATAAAAATCAACTGCAGAGGGATTAAAGGTCTACTTTTTCAATTATTGTTATAGAACATTTCAAAACACAAAAAACTATATTGAATAGTTGAATGAACCTAGCATTGTGGGTCAAGTAGGGCTTTGGAAATGCTGGAGGGGAAAGGACTGAAAGAGTCTGGAGACATCAATCAGTGCCAGAAGGGATGGAGATGATATGAGCTGGGGAGAAAGAGAGGAAATGACAGCTCCTATTTCTCCCTGTCTCTGACATAGATGGCCTTACTACCTTCATGGGCCTGCATTTTCAAAGAGCTGGACCTGGTGGCTAGCGGCAGCTTGAGAGAAGGCTACCTAGGCCAATGATGCATTCATTCCACATCCCACACCACGTGCTGGTGACCACTGAGCCCTGGAACTCCAACAAGTATGACTTGATGTATGAGTCCAGACACTACGGACAAGGGATGTTGGACTCACACCCTGATCGGGCCCAGGAGGCCTTTAGTGGCTTAGAGGCAAGGCCGGGTTTTCCACATGTGATTGGAGCAGAGTACTGCCTCCCTCTTCACCTGCACGAGAGCTCTTGATGGAGGGAGAGGCTTGGGGGCTTTGGCCACTCTCTTTGTTTGGCTCATTTCAAGGTGTACCAGATATGCTTCTCTTTTGCAGAAATCCCTTTCTGCACACCCCTGCTAATAGGACTTGGAGTACTTGATAAAGAAAAGGAGGCTATCTCTCCATACTGTGGTCAGAGGTACTATAAATGTGGAGGGGCATGTATCATGGGATGACATTGAACTCAGTCCAAGTGGGCAGGGGACCTCCAGAGATACCAGTGGGAGGGTTTCCCCTACCAGCACGGGAACTACCACAAGTCTGGGGGGCATTCTCCTAACAGTGTCTTTCACAGAGTAGAAGTTTTTAAATTTAATAATGTCTAACTTATCAGTTTTTTATTTCATGAGGCACACATTTGGAGTCGTATCTAAGAAGTCATTGCCAAATCCAAGTTTACCTTGATTTTCTTCCATGTTACCTTTCAGAAGCTTTATAGCTTTGTGCTTTACTTTTAGGTCTAGGATCCATTTTGAGTAAAATTTGTGAAAGGTACACAGCAAGTGTCTTTCTCCTTGCTAAGGTGAGGGATACTGTAATTGTGGAGAAGACAAGCATCATTGATGATATTGAAGTCATTCCAAGTGGGCAGGGGGCCTCCATAGATACCAGGGGGGGCCTCTACCAGCAGCACGTGAACTGACTCCAGTCTGGGGAGGCATGTTGTGGAATTGTCTTAATTAAGACCTTTCACCATCAAAAGCGGATTTGCAGCCTCTGGTTGGAAAGGTTTCAGGCTGGCAGTGAGTCTCTAGGGGGCCTTGTAGGATGGAGGGTGCCATCTTGTTCCACAAGGCCATCTTTCTCAGATATTCACTGTGAGAATATGGTGGGGTTCCTGGTGGTAAAACCCAGAATGTTTGCCCTTTAAGACTGTAGCCCCACATAGTTTATCATTCACACTACCCAACACTCAGCCTTCAGAAATTCATCAAAATCACCATTTCAAGGTCTTACCATTTATGACTCTAGCAGCTTCTGCTCCAGATCAGCAGATCTCATCTGGGACTTTTGTATGCACCACGTTTGCATATTTTGGGTTAGTGGCTTGCTCTGCAACCTCAGTTCTCTGATGGGTAAAACAAAAATTATAGATTTTCAGTTTGCCAAGTATTTTCTTATTGTGTGGATGGGAGTGTGAACTTACAACTGTATATCTTTTTTAGTGCTTGTTTGTTATATATACCTAAGTTATCAGCGTCTACTGTTAACATTTCATTAGTGAAGTGTAGAAATCTCACATTCTTTCATGTCCCTTTTCCTATTTATGATGTGATTGTCCTAAATATTTCTTATACTTACATTTACCACCATATCAGACAGTGTTATAATTTTTGCTTTAACTGTCAAACATAAATTAGAATATTCGAGAGGCAAAAGAAAGTCTTTCGTATTTATCCACATTTTTGATTTCTTTATTCCTTCCCGATGTTCCAATTCCCCATTACACCTTTTATCATTTTCTTTCTAGTTAGGGAACTTCCTCTAGCTATTATTTTAGGATATATCTCCTGGTGACAAATCCTATTACTTTTCTTTAGTCTGAGAGTGTTTTGATTCCACCTTCAGTTCTTAAAGATATATTTCCTATATTTAGGGTTCGGTGTTGAATGTGTTTTTCTCTCTGCACTTGAAAGATGTTGTGTCCCATCCTTCTGGCCTCCATGGTTTCTGTTGAAAAAAATCCTCTGTCATTTGAATTGTTTTTCTTCCTCATTTCTCTCTTTTTGTTTTCAAGATTTTGTCTTTGTCTTTAATTTTCAGAAGTTTGTCTATGATGTAGCTTGACTTGGATTTCTTAGGATTTATCCCCTTTGGATTGATTCAGCTTCTTGAATTTGTAGGTTTATTTTTTATTTCAAAATATTAGTGGGGTACAAATGTTTTTGGTTACATAGATTGCTTTTGTAATGCTTTAATCACGGCTATAAGTGTGCCCATCACCCAAATCGTGTTCATTGTACACATTAGGTAAGTTTTTGCCCTCGCTCCAGACGGTGTTCACGAGGTGGGGGTAGAGGAAACCATGGAGGGGCTGGAAGCCTGGTACTTTATTTTCAAGAAGGTCCTAGTTCCGTGGTCACAACAGTGCTTGGGCTCATGAGGGTGGAAAACCTTTCAAGCAACTTGGCAGCCCACCGATTTCTGGAGGTGTGTGGGAAGGAGGAATTGAACCCTGACTTACCCTTTCACTGGGCTCTCAGCTCCTCTCAGGTTGATCTTTGCTGATATCTTTTTTTTTTTTTTTTCTCCTTCCTTCTCTGCTTCACAATTTCTTTCTGTGAAATCTCTGGCATGCTCTAGCACCTTTACATCCAAACTACACCTGAGCTTTATCCAGTCACCCCTTTCCTTTATCTGACACATTTCATTCCCTATGGGACAATCTTGCAACTGATGTCTGTAGTCAGCCACCTTGAATTTGTAGCTTTATGACAGTTGTTAAATTTGGAAAGTATTCAGCCATTATTTCTTTGAGTACTTTTTTGGCCGCATTCCCTTTCCAGGACTCCAGCAACATGAATATTAGATCTTTGGTTATATTCTCATAGATCCCAGAATCTCTGCACATTTTTATCTCAGTGTATTTTATTTCTGTTGTTCAAACTAGGAAATTTCTCTTGTTCTGTCTTTCAGTTCATTGATTATTTCCTCTGTTATCTCCATTCTTCTTTTACACCCATCCATTGAGTTTTTAATTTGAGTTATTGCCTTTTTCAGTTCTAAAAACTTCATTTGACTTTTCTTTGTATCTGCTACTTATTTGCTGAGACTTTCTATTTCTTGCAGAGATTTTCTATTATTTACACTTATTTCAAGTGTGTTTGTGATATACGATGAATCATTTTTTTTTATTGGAAGATTTAAAATCTTTGTCAGATAATTCTCACATGTCTGTTGTCTTGGTGTTGACATGCATTGAGTATATATTTTTATTCAGGTTGAGATCTTCCTGGTTCTTGTCATGTGAATGATTTTTGGTTGAGCCATTGACATTTCAGTTGTTATGTCATATTAATCTTGATCTTATTTAAACCTTATATTTTCAGTGGCTTTCTCTGACATTGCTCTAGGAAGAGAAGCAGGGCACTATCTCATTACTGCCATGTTGGAATGGAACATCAGGTAGAGGCCCAGTAGAGAGCCAGAACTTCCACCTTGGAGCTCCAGTGGTGCAATGTGATAGTGCGCGGTACTTATCCAGAACTCCCAACTCCACCCAGCCTATACTGATACCTCCTTGTCTGGGAGGCGTGAGTATTCTTCATTATTCTTTTCCATGTAGCCTCCACTGACCACGGAGAGTGAGGATGGCCTCATTATTGCTGGACACTTGTGAAAGTCCTCACACTTTGTCTCTGATGACATCCTAGTTGGGAGATGAAAGGGTGACTCAATACTTTTGGTTGGAAGTGTAGGCTCCTGGTGAGCTGTACAATGTGGAGTTGGGTGGGCAATGCTTCATTACTACCTGGTTGGGATGAAACTCCAATCTCCCTACTCAGTATCCTTTGACAGTACTCTAGTGGTGGTGAAGGGGTAATTGGAGCTCTTAGTATAGCATGGTGAAGGTGGCAACCCAGGCTCCCTGCTATACATTTCCTGGTATGGGTGTGGGTGGGGCCACAGGTTTTTTTTTTTTTTATCATGGTGTTGTCATTTAGTAGGAGTAAAGCAACTATTGTCTAAAAATTTTCTGTCTTGCCCTTTTCCTGTCTTTTTTTTTTTTTGTTGTTGTTGTTGTTAGAGAGAGCAGGCTTTTGTTAAGGCTCCCTGTCCCCCAATCCTGTACCTGTTGACATGTTTTCCAGCTTAATTTGCTCCATTTCTGGGCTAAAAGAGGCTTATGAAAAGCCAGGGAACTTACCACCTTGTTGTTCCTTGGATTCCAAGGCTGATAGCCAGTCTGCCTCTTCTCTCCACCATTTAGAACCTTCTTATTCTTATTTTATATATAATGCTCTCAGAATTTAGTTGTACTTAGCAGAAGAAATAGGGGAAAGCATGTGTACTTCACCTTCCCAGAAGTGGAAGTTGAATCCCTACAGAGAACTTTAAAATAATAATAAAACTGAATAATAGCCAGTTTTGATTTTTGTCACCATTATACTCTAGTATTTCTATATCATTCCAGTGATACTCTCCTCACAAATATTTTATCTTTATCTTTTCAAAATTTGTTTTTTTTTTTAAGTGGGGAACTGTCAACCTAAATAACAAACAAAGAGGATCTCTGAAAGAAAATGGTGTTAATTTGGGAATAGACCATTGCAATAGAATACATGTGCCATAGTAAACTTGTGCATATTCAGGGAGGTAAAGGAAGACAAATATTTTAAAAGGAAAAATTAGGAGGATTACATAATTGTTTTGAGGTAATCTTCCTTGGCTAAAAAGTGTGGGGAGTTAGCTACATTCCCAGCAAAGAATCAGGTCCCTCACTCAGGAAGGGGTCATTTCAAAGGATAAGGAAATACTAGAAAATAGAAATAAAAGGATACACAGAGACAATAGTACAGTTTTATAAAGAATAGATTCATAAAAAGGGGGGGCTCGGGAATCCCCACAATATTCTCGTAAATTGTGAGGCCACAAGTGCAGTTTCACATCAGTATTTATGGGTACAGTGATTGGTTGCCAGGGGTAACAGATTTACATGATAACAGGTAGTTCATTTTAGGTTAAGTCTCCCAAAATACTTCTAGCCATCCGTTAATTAACTTTCTCTACACGTGCAAATGGTTACAAAATCTTTCTAAGACAAACTTCTAAGTTCTAAGATAAAACTATCACTTTAGGAGAAAAGTTAAACAGAGATATAGTGGCTCCATATTTCTTTATCTAGTTATTGTGGATTGAGACAGGTAATCAGGAGTCAAGCAAAGGTTGTCCCTTGGGCTAACTGCTTTTAGGCACAGGTGTCTGTCTGTTGAGTGGGCATTCTTTGATCAACTCTCATCCCATGGCTCCATGTAAACCTGCGTTGTCATTCAAAGCAGAGGAAAATCAGAGGTTTGAGACTGCAGTGTCACTTTGGAAAGCAGCTGGTAATGACCTGTGAGATGCCCTCTTGAGGGGAGGCAGCTTTTGATATGCAAAATAACACTTTCACATATTCCTTCAGGGCAAAGCCCTACAAAACTCCTGAGATCATTTCTGTCTCTAATATAGCAATATTAATCTATGGACCAACAACAAAGACCAATAACAAGGGTGATGCCAGTTTGAAGTTGGACAGACAGTTGCTGGGCAGATGTCCCTGCAGAAGTATTTTTTTGTTTAATGTTGTGATGGCCTCTGTGCATCAAGATTGTGGTTTTTGCAGAGTCCTTTATGATGATTTTGTTATCAGGGACACAAGCATTAGAACCCTCTTTTTGTTGCCCTTCCTAGGTCTATTTGTGAGGGTTCTCTTAATGTTTAGTGACTCCATTTTGATTCCAACAACTTTTATGGAATATAATTTCTAAAAATAGTTTTTTCAATGAATGGTCAGCATATAAGCTTATTAAAGTGTATAATTTGATAAGTTTTACATATCTATGCACCAGTAAAAGGAACACCACAATCAAGAGAGTAAACATATCCATCACCCTGAAAAGGTTATTTCTAGCCCTTTGTAATTCCTCCCTCCTGCTACTCTCTGAAGCCCCATTCCCAAGCAACCACTGATCTGTCTGTCGTGACAGATTAGTTTGAATTTTAAAAGTTATACAAATACATAGAAGTGGGATGCTTGCATCATATGATAGGGGCATGATTAACATTTTAAGAAACTTCTTTTCCCCACTGTACATTGTTGTGTCTTTTGTTGAAAATCAGTTGGTTGGAAAAATTGGATAGCCATATGCTGAAGATGAAACAGGAGCCCTACCTTTGACTACTCCCCAAAATTAATTCAAGATGGATAAAAGACTTACATCTAAGGCATGAAACCATACATAATCTAGAGGAAAATGTAAGAAGAATTCTTCTAGATATTGGCCTAGGCAAAGAATTTATGACTAAGACCCCAGTGGCAATCATGGCAACAACAAAAATAAATAAGTGGGATTTGATTAAACTAGGAAGCTTCTGCTCATCTCTGGAAACAATCAACAGAGCAAATAGCTCACAGAATGGGAGAAAATATTAGCACACTATGCGTCCGATAAAGGACTAATATCCAGAATTTACAAACAACTCAATCATATCAGCAAAAAAAAAAAAAAAAAAACATCCTTACTAAAAAGTAGGGAAAAGACATGAACAGAAGCTTTTCAAATGAGACTAGAGTAATGGCTTATAAACATATGAAAAAATGCTCAACATCATTAATCATCAGGGAAATGCAAACTAAAACCACAATGAGATATTACCTTATCCCAGTTAGAGTGGCTTTTATTAAAAAGACCAAAATAAATAAATAAATAAAGACTTATACAGTGTTGGTGGGACTGTAAATTACTACAACCATTATGGAAAACAGTAAGGAGATTCTTCAAAGATCTAAAAGTAGATCTACCTATCAATCCAGCAATCCCACTACTGGATATCTACCCAAAGGAAAAGAAGGCAGACGATCTTGAGTGTTTATTGCAGCACAATTCACATTTGAGAAGATGTGGAATCAATCCAAGTGCACATTGACTCATGAGTGTATTAGTAAAATGTGTTATGTGTATACCATGGAGTACAACTTAGCCATAAGAAAGATGAATTAATGACTTCTGCAACAATTTGGATGGAACTGGAGACCATTCTCCTAAGTGAAGTATCTCAAGAATGGAAAAACAAACACGACACGTACTTACTATTAAATTGGAACTAACTGATGAGCACACATGTGCACAAAGGGAAGTAAAACTCAGTGGAAATCAAGCAGGGGTGAGAGGTGAAAGGAGGAGAGACTCAAACATTTCAAAAGCAACCCACATAGCTTAAAACATTTGTACCCCCTTAATATTTTGAAACAAAAAATTTTAAGATGTTTATCTCACGATGAGACTAGAGTGTTTGGGGAAGGAGAATCAAAATTTTTGTGCTGTGGCCATGTTTGAAATCTTAGAACAGGAAAAGAGCATTTGGTAAAAGATGAGAAAATCTGAATAAAATATGAACTTTAGTTTAATGATAACACATGAAAATTGGTTTATTAATTGTACCAAGTGTACCATACTGATGTAAGATGTTAATAGTAAGAAAAACAGTCTATGAGAGAGCTATGGGAAACCCTGTGATATCTGTTCAATTTTTCTATAATGTAAACCTAAATCTACTCTTAAAAAATAAAATCTGTTAATAAACATTAAAATTTAATGAAAAAAAACAAAAAAAAAATTAAGAAACAGCAAAATTTTGTTTTAAAATGTGTGTACCAATTCACACTCTCTTGCCAGAACCTCAAGTGCAATGTTAAACAATTCCCCTCTCCTTTCCATGAACTCATTAGTCTTAGGTTGTATTTTTTTACATGCGAACATCCATCACAACTTCTGGCACATGAATATTTGCCTTATATGCCCTGTGCTGATAAAACCCAGGCTTGTTAACTATATACCTACAGAGATGAACACAATGCCCAGAACTGAACTAAGAGTAGGCAGAAAGTTTATTCACTGAAGTCTTTAGTGCCTGAAGGCAGTGATTTCAGACTGGAAAACAGAAAACAAGGGGGACCTCTGTAAACAATGGGAAAAGGAGGTGGATGGAAAAGTTCCCTGGTGGTAGCCAAGAAGTAGATAGCCTTCAAGGGGCATAAGAAAAATCTGTAAGTGAGAAGGGGAATGATTCACATTTTTACAGAGATTTAATATGGCTACATTATCATGGAGGGATCTTAGGTAAGACATATGGAACTAGGTAATGGTGAAGAGTAGGGAGAACAGAATGAACTAGTCAATGGGATGGTTGTGGGGAAAGGCTTGGAAGATACACAGTCTCCCTGCTGTGTGATCCACCAGAATCCAAGATGGAGAAATGAAGAGGGTGGAAGGTCAGTTTGGAGGGGTCGTTAGGGGTGTTAAAGAAATGCTCCCTTTTCCCAACCAGAGCATCTAGGCCTCCCCCCCCAGCATCCTCTCTCCTGAAGTGTCAGGATGGTGCATTGAGAGACATCTAAGTGGCATCTTGACACCCACCCCCTCCCCCAGGTGATGGGATTGTGTCAGGATGGTTCTTTGTGATGTCTAAGCTGAGTCTTGGCCTCCCCAGCATCTTTTCCAAACCCCACCCCACCCCAACCCCATGACATCAGTGTGGTGATTTGTGACGTCTAAGGTCCCCTAGGGCTCCCATTGGCTGGGGGTGGCTTGGTGACCAAAACAAAGCTTAGGGGCTTGACCGCACCCTAACCTGGGGAGGGTATATATAGGGAGGTCAGGCGGCCTGGGTAGACTGCTGGGAAGCACTGACACCATGAATATGACCGGGACATCACAAGCTTCTGGCACCATCATTGAACAACGCCCTGCCAATGTCAGTGGGGAGGAAGAGGAAGGCATCTTGTCAACCCAGGTCCAGAGGCAGCTGGAAGGTGAGCGACCCCTCCAAGCTCCTCCTCGCCTTCCCCTCGAGTCTTGCCCCCCCACTCTCCCCCTGTCCTTGCACAACATAAACCCCCCTGAGGCTGCACCCCTTCCCATGCTCCCACCGCACCTCCACCCTCTTCCCCCAAACCAGTGCCCTTCTGTGATCTCCCTGTCATCCTTGCAGGTACCCAAGTTAACCAGGAAGGCAAAAGGACCCGTTTGAGGCACTTTTAGGAGAGAAGCTCCTCCAAAAGTGACTACCCTTTCAATTCAGCACAAACAGGAGACAGAGCCAACACCGTTCGACCCTTGTCACCAGTTGGATTAGGAACTTAGTTAAAAGGAGCCAGAGCAGGCCCCAGAAAGTGGGGAGAGCTCCATCACCTCAAGTGTCACCCTCAGCAGCCAGTAACTTTGGACTGAGGCCACCGACCTCAGAGCTATCTGCGAAGTCTCCAGAGGTCTGGCTGCGGGGACATGGCCAACCATGTCAATGAGGAATTTTTCACCAACGGGGTATATGATAGTGATGAAAATAAAATCATCCACCTGTGAAATGGTGCGAGTGTCCCTGAGTGTTATGTGATGGCAGGGAGGGAGGAAGGAGGGAAGAGGCGGGTGTGTGGGAAGAAAGGGGGTGGGACCTGCGGGGTTAGGGTCAGACCAGCTGGTCCTCAGAGAGGCAGACACCCAGGGTGAACCCTGGACCAAATTTCCTCCTTAACACTTTCACCCACTGACAAGGCAAAAAAAAGACTTAGTATATTTTTATTTATTTATTTATTTTTGTGTGTGTAAGGGGACAAGAAAGGAGAAAAGGAGAAGTGTGATGTGTGTGGGGCATGATTACCTCCTCCCAAAAATGTACACAGTGTAATTGCCTTCAGGACACCCACCCATCTCATAGTGGTGTTTGTTACCTTGGCTAGGCTATGGTACCCAGATGTGTGGTCAAACACCTGTTGAGATGTTGCTGTGAAGATATTTTGTAAATGTGATTAACATTCAAATCAGTAGATTGTGAGTAAAGCAGATTGCCCTCTATAATGTGGGTGGGCCTCATCCAATCAGTTGAAGACCTTAAGATTAAGGACCAAAATCCCCCAAAGAGGAAGGCATTCTGCTCCAGACTGCCTTGGACTCAAAACTGCAACACTGACTCTTGCTGGAATTTTCCATCTTCTTGCTGCCCTGAAATTTCAGACTTGATAGTACCCTCCATCTTTTAAGCCAGTTCTTTAAATTAGATCTTTCTCCCTCTCTCGATCTCTCTCTTTCTCTCTCTCTCTGTCTCTGTCTCTCCTTCTCTTGGAGAGCAATAGAGAGTGTGTACATATGTATATATGTATGTATGTATGTATGTGTGCATATATACATACACACACGGAGAGAGAGAGGAAGAAATATAGAGAGACAATACACACTCACACACTCATACACACACATACACATCGTATTGATTATGTTTCTCTGGAGAACTCTGACTGATATACAGCCTATGCTGCAAGCAACTAAAGGCACTCAGTAGGAACAATCACCTCATCTTATGAAAAGTCATTGACAACTCTCCAATAACTAAAATGATGGTTTTTGGACACCATGAATATAACCTTGCTTATGCACTTTCTTGTTAAGAAAAGTTGAGGTTGAGCGGTTGCCTAACAATTATGGGACTGGAGCAGTGGGAGTGGTCAGTCTCTAGTGCAGTAAATAACTTGCAGGCAATTGTTAAATATTAATATCTTTGAGATAATTGTTGATTCACTTGTGAGGAATAACATGGAAATATTGCATACTCTTTAGCCAGCTTCTCCTAATAGTAACATATTGCAATACCATAGTACAATATCACAACTGGGCTAGCGACATTGATACCATCAAGACACTAAACATTTCCATCACCACACAGGTCCCTCACGCTACCCTTTTATAGAGATATCCACTTCCCTTTCACATCCACTCTCTTCCTCTTAACTCCTGGCAGCCACTAATCTATCCTCTATTTTCATAATTTTGTTATGTCAAGAATAATATATAAACGGAATCATACCATATGTAACCTTTTTCCACTTAGCTTAAACTATGGTCTGAATGTGTCCACCCCAAAACTCATATGTTGAAATTTAATTGACAGTGTGATACCATAAAAAGGCAGGAACTTTAGGAGGTGGTTGTGTCATGAGAGCCCACATGAATGGGATTAGAGATGTTATAAAAGAGGTGGGAAGGAGCAGTTTGCCCTTTCTGCCATGTGAGAACACAACAGGAAGCACCATCTATGAAGCAGAGACCCTTAACCAGATATCAAATATGCTAGCACCTTGATCTTGGACTTCCCAGCCTCTAGAACTGTGAGAAAATAATTTTCTATTATTTATAAATTACCCATTCTAAAGGAATTTATTATATTATAGCTGCCTGAATGCCTAAGACAGCATTCTCTTGAGGGTTGCATATATCAATAGTTTCTTCCTATTTATTGCTAAGTATAATAGTATTCTTTGCATTGATATACCATGGTTTGTTTAACAATCACCCCATTGAAGGTCATTTGGGCTGTTTTCAGTGTTTGGGTATCATGAATAAAACTGATATGATCAATTGTGTACAGGTTTCAGAGTGATCACACATTTTCACTTCTCTGGGACAAATGCCCAATTGTGAAATCTGAGTTGTATGTTTGTTGCATGTTTAGTATTTTTAATTAATAGGCTTTAATTTTTAGAACAGATTTAATTTTTAGAAAATGGAACAGACAATACTGAGAGTTCACAATACCTTCATCCTCCCATATGGTTTTCCTTGTTACAAACTTCTTATGTTAGTGTGGTAAATTTGTTACAATTAATGAACCAATATTGATAAATTATTAGTAACTAAAGTCTATTGTTTATGTTAATCTTCACTTTTTGTGTTGCAGAGTTCCATGGTTTTGGAGAAATGTAGAATGGCATTCATCCACCATTCCAGTATCACTTAGAATAGGTTCACTGCCCTGATGAACTTCTTGTGCTCTGTCTATTCACTCCTACCCCTTCTCCCTGAATCACTAACACCACTGTTCTGTTTATTATAGCAATATATTTGCCTTTTCTAAAATGTCATATAGGTGGAATCATAAATGGTGTACACTTTTCAAACTAGCTTCTTTCACTTAGCAACATACGTTTTAAAAATTCCTCTCTTTTTTTCATGGCTTGATACCTCATCTTACAAAAATCGATGAATGGTATTTTTATTCTGTGATATGGATGTATCATAGTTTGTTTATCCATTCACCTATTGAATATCATGGGATATCGTGTTTGCTTCCAACTTTGGGATGAATAAAGCTGGTGTAAACATTTGTGTGCAGGTTTTTGTATGGAGGTAAATTTTTAACTACATAGAGTGCATATCTAGGTGTGTGGTTGCTGCATCGTATA
>JAPYYL010000031.1:9899344-9933760 GCA_028534055.1 Eulemur mongoz | reverse complement strand
CCGAGTCAGAGCTGCAAGTATGCCCATCCCCCAGACAGTGCACTGCATCCGTTCAGAATGAATTAACCCAAGCCCTCCTTCCCCCTCCTACCTGCTGGACACTTATCAGTGTGGATATCAATCTTGATCACCTGGCAGATGGAGCATTTTTCAGGCTTCGCTACTATAGAGTTACTCTTTTCCTCCTTTTCCACATTGTACTTTCTTTGGAAGGAAGTCACAGTGACCAGCCAATAGTTGAGAAGTATGGAGCATCTATATAAATGATGTCCAATACTTCTGCACAATGATTTGTCTATTGTCCCCCATTTATGTATTCAGTCATTTGTTTATCAGCATAGACTCATGGATATAAACTTTATACTTTGGAACAGAGAATGGGGTGGAAAAACAATTTATACTTTGAGAAATATTTCTTTTTATTTGGAATGTATGTCGATTTTTATTAAATACAAGTATGTATAAATTTACTGTAATCAGGGAAATGCAACTTAAAACTACAATGAGATACTGTCTTACTCAAATTACAATGGCCATTATTAAAAGTCAAAAAAGACGTTAGTTGTTAGTGTGGATGCAAAAACAAAACACTGATGCACTCTTGGTGGGAATGTAAATTAGCATGAAACTTTCTCAAAGAACGAAAAGTAGACCTACCTGGGATTCTACAAACCCAGTACTGGGTATCTACCCAGAGGGAAAGAAATCATTATATCCAAAAGACATCTCTACTCGTATGTTTATCACAGCACAGTTCAACATTGCAAAAATATGGAATCTACCTAAGTGCACATCAACTGAATGAATTAACAAACTGAGGTACACACACACACACATACACACACACATCATGGAGTACTGTTCAACAATAAGAAAGAGTGAAATAATATCTATTGCAGCAATTTGTAGGGAACTAGAGGACATTATCCTAAGTGAAGTAACTCTGGAACAGAAAAATAAATGCTCCATGTTCTTGCTTATAAGTGGGAACTAAGCTATGGCTACATAAGGGCATACGGAGTGGTATAATGGACATTGAAGACACAAAAGGTTGACGGTGGGAGGAGGTAAGGCATGGAAAATTATCTATGGGGCACAATGTACAATACTCAGGTGATGGGCATACCAAAAGCACAGACTTCACCACTATAAAACATATACATGTAACAGAGTTGAAATTGTGCCCCCAAAACTCAAAATTTTTTAAACTCTAATAAATGTACTGTAGATATGATTTGTCTCATTCAATCTGTTAATATAGTTAACCAGCCCTGGGACTATTTTCTCCCAGATCCATCTCTCATTTTCTCCTACTCTGCTCTCCACTATACAGGATTTGACTCCTGAAAGCTCCAATTCCTAGGCTCACCAACATTTTCCTGCCATTTTGGTTCAGAAAGATAGAGCGATTAGAGTTTTTTCTCCTCCTTCTTCTGCATCAGGTGACTTCTTCTTCAGTGGCTACATTGTCCATGGCTCCAGCCACAATGAGATCATCCCACCATGATTCCAGATTCTGTTGAACCCAATACCTAGGCTTCATTAATGCTACATTCCTGTGTTTGTCCTTCCCACCTACAGGTGAGTTTGACTTCCTTGTGTGGCTAATTATTGGGTTCTCTAACTCTCTCTCGTTTGGCTTCTCCATCACTTGTGTCATCAGTCCCCTGTATTAAATTCACTCTGTATTATATAGAGTTTTCTAGTCTCCTAGAAAATCCTTTATTTTTACCACTGGCCAGTTATATTGATTGATCTTCTAGTGTTAAACTTCTTTGCATTCCTGCAATAAACCCAACTCTGTCAACAGCATTTAAATATGTTTAAAACTATTCTACAACTAAAGACAAAAATAAAACAAAATAAAATGCCTTTGGAACCTGAAATCTCCTCCAAGGGACATTATATTTCTATCATCCTCTTCACACTCTTCTTATAAATAATTTTACACCCCTCGTTTGGATATATATATATATATAGAAATTCTAATAGCATAAATAATAGAATAATATATTCAACTTGTAAAAAATTCATGTCATACACACAAAGCTATATAACACTAACTGTGTGATGCAGCCCAAGTGATACTCAGAGAGAAATAGATAGCCTTAAATCTATGAGACAATAAAAATATTTAAAACATCTGCACAGTTCAAGAAACTAAAGAATAAATACCATATGAAACATAAGCTACTAGAATGTGTGAAGTAATGAAGATAAAAGCAGAAATAATGAAGCAGATAACAGTAGAGATAACTGAAAAAACACAATTCTTTGAAAATACTTACAAAATAGACATTTTTCCAGGTAGGATCAATGACTAAAGAAAAAAGCATAAACAATGGAAGTTAAATACAATTGTACAAAACATAGATACAGAAGAGATTTGAATAAAATAACACTACATATACGACTGCTCACCATTGGTCATGGATGCAACAGCTCCCCACTTAACATCTAGCTGGGGACTTGGAGTCATTTTTTACAAGGGTTTCAGCTGGACTGATGATCTGAGGTGGAAGGGAGAGCACATTTCCCATGGAGCACTTAATTAAGGGGCCAAGGGCCAAGATGAGGGCTCTCACGAATGAGAACTTAGGTGTCCACTCACCCCAGAACATAGGAGTCCCAAAGAATCCATCTCTGTCCTGTCAGTCCTGGAAGACTCCAGACAGAGTTGTCAATTCTCGACAATACAGACATTGACCTGTATCAGTGAAGTTCTGCCTCAAGGGATTCAGGGCAGTATAAACCTTAGACTACTGGGGACATACTCATGTTAGACCAGGGAGATGTCACATGCCTCGGTAGGAATGGAGATGAGGGCCCTGACCGGGAACCAAGGCAGCCCTGGACTCCAGAATGGAAGGGGCCCCAGCCCTGTACTAGAGGTCAGCTGTGAGAGATCCCATTGCCAGTGTGGATGGAGTCCGAGGTTCTGCCGGCAGTCAAGGTGAGACACTGAAGGAGACTAGTGGAGCCTTAGACTGTAGGACAGAGGGGCCCCATCCCTGCCTCTGCCGTCAGTGATGTCCACCAACTTCTGACTCAGGGGTTGACAGAGGTGAAGGCCTTGGTGTGAGGTCCAGACTTCAGCTCAGGGGAGGGCAGAGCGCACCGACTCTGTTAACAGTCAAGGTGAGACACAGAGGGAGGGCTGACGAGGTCCCCACTAAAGGAAGTGGGACCCAAATAATCCAGCTCTGCCCCTGCTGTTAGCCCTGGACCTCCGTGGGAAAGACTTGTCAGGCTGATACTTTCCCGTTTAGCATACAAGGGACTCTGGGAGTCATATGTTGATGTGACCCAGGGTCAACTAAGCGCTGTAAAGGGCAGAGATCCAGGCTCTGCCGCATTGCAGTAGGGGGCACCACAGTCCATCCTTGTCTCTGCTGTCAGTCCTGGGAAGCCCAGGTAAGGGGCCGGATGTGACGTCCACCGATTTGCTCCTGGGGGGCTGAAAGATTCGAGAGCCTTGGTCTGAAGTCCGGACTTCTGGTCGACAGTGAGGAGAGGCCCCTGGTTTGATGAGGAGTCAAGGTGAGACTCCGAGGAGGAACTGAGGGGCCCCTCTTCTGGTAGAAGTTCCCCCCAAATAATCCAGCTCTGCCTCTCCTGTCACCCTGGGGAATCCTGGGGAAGCCCGGGTGTGGGGGGCCGGCTGCCACGTCCACTGACGTCCATCTGGGGGGCTGACAGAGGCGAGGCCGTTATTCTGAGGGGCAGACGTCAGATCGGTGGAAGTGAGAGGGCCCAGGCTTTGTTAGCAGTGAAGTGAGATGCTGAAATTGGACTTAGAGGGCCCCACCACACATAGAGGGTCCCTAAATAATCGAGCCCCGCCTCTGCTTTCGGCCATGGACCACACCCCGGCAGACATGTCAGGCTGCGCCCCTCCCCCTGAACTTATTCCTCAGGGGACTCTGGGAGTCAGAGCGTTGGTGTGACCTGGAAGACTAAGGTCCATAGAGGTGGGGATTCAGGCTGCACAACTTCCAGATAAGGGGCCCCACAGTCCATCCTTGTTCGTGCTGTCAGCCTGCGAAAGTCCCGGTGTAGGGGGCCAGATGTGACATCCACTGACTTGCATCTGGGGGGCTGACAGAGGCGAGGCCCTTGCTCTGAGATCCAGACTTAAGGTCGGTGTAGGGGATAGCACCCAGGCTCTGTTAGGAATGAGGTCAGATGATGAGGGTGGGCTGAGGAGGCCCCCACTCCAAGTAGAGGGTCCCAAATAATCCAGCTTTGTCCCTGCTGTCAGCCTTAGGCCAGCCTGGGGCAAACATGTAGGGCTGAGTCCCTTCAAATTACACCGTAGGGGACTGTGGCAGTCAGAGCCTGCTGTGACCTGGGGCTGAGTCAGGGCTATAGAGGGTGGGGATCCAGGATCTGGCAGACATGAAGGTCAGGACCCTGAGGGAGGACTGAGTCCTCTCACTGCCAATCCCATTCCACACCCAGTGTCAGCTCTGGGAAGCCTCGGGTGTAGGGTCCAGATGACATCCACTGATTTACGCCGCAGAGCTTAGAGAGAAGTAATGGCATTGATGTGAGTGGAAGGGATGCCGGCTGTACCAGGCAGCCAAGATGAGAACACAGAGACAAGGAGGAGGGGAGGGAGTACTAGACTTCAGAATAGGGGAGAACCCCACAGATGCATGTCCTTCTATCAACCCTGGGATGTACCGTGTAGGGTGGCCTGGCAGGTGCGTCTTGACAGCAACCTCCGGGCCTAAGTGAGGGTAGGGGCTTGGTATAGTGAGCATGGCCTCAGGTGAGCAGAGGGAGATGCCCAGACCCTGCTGGGAGACAAGAGGTGGACAGAGACTCAGAATCCCAGGACAGAGGGGCCCCAACCTTGCCCCTGCTTTCATCCCTGGGAGCCCTGGGCAGGGTGGCCACATGTGGTACATACACACTTCTTTACAGTCATGAGGAAGATGAACACCTTGGTGTGAGGGAGGACTAGGGGTACCCCACTCCAGAACAGTGGAGGCCTCACAGAAACACCCTGTCCCCACAGCTCCAGGTCATCACAGGAAAGAGTCCCAGGGCTGCTAGGCATCATCAAGGTGAGGACACAGGGGGATGAGTGAGGGGACCTCATGCCCCCGATAGAGAGAGCCCGTCCATCCCCTATGTCAGTTGTTGGCCCTGGGAGGACCCAAGCATGTGTGACCAGATGTGCTGGCCCCAGAACAGTGGGGACCTCACAGAACCTGACCCACCCTCCTACAGCACTAGGGGAACCAGTGCTGTGTATGTATCTGCAGCCTGAGGGCCCCTCACTTCTGCTTACAGGGGCTCCAGGAACCCACAGTAAGACCTTGATCTGAGGCAGTGTGCTCAGGTCACAGAGCAGAGGAGGCCTAGGCTGTGACAAGGGTCAAGGTGAGGTACACACTCTGAATGTGTGCCAGAGGCTCTGCCCTCCCCAGGACAGAGGGGACCTAATAGTGCCCGGCCACACCCACCGACTCTCAGCTCTGGAGCCTCACACTCTACAGGCCAGCTACACCTTAGGTGCCATCTCCTTTTCTTGTTAATGTGTTCAGGGGACAGGCTAACCAGGAGGAGAATAGCCCTGGGAGGCCCCAGGGCAACATATAAGAAGAAAGCCTATAGGTTGCACTTTGTAAGAGGCCCCAGGGTGTGGTTCTCACTGAAGCCACTGACATGCTCCGTCTCTTCCCAGGTCTTTGGGTCCTGATCACCCAGCTACTGCCCACAGTCCTGCTGCTGTCCTTGACCAGAGCCATCATGCCTCCCCACATCTTTCAGAGGAATGAGCGCCTTCAGGCCCCAAGACATGTGCAGCACCTGGTGAGTGCACAGGCTACCAGGGGTCAGGAGGAGTGGGCGGCTGCCTCCTCCTCTACTGTCACCCCGGACACCCTGGAAGAGATTGCTCTGCAACACTGAGTCCTCAGGGAGCCTCCTCCTCTCCCACTGGCCTGGCCTTCAATCTAGAGGACCACTGCAATGAAGGCTCCATCACCGAAGAAAAGGAGGGACTAAGCACCTCCTAGCACCCGGCAGTCCCAGCGTCCATGCTGCAAGAAATGCTACAACAGAAAATGTTTGATTTGGTTGATTTCCTCCTCCTCAAGTATCGAATGAAGGAGCCGATCACCAAGGCAGAAATGCTGAATATTGTCATCACAGATAACCGAGCCCACTTCCCTGAGATCTTCATCAAAGCCTCTGAGGGCATGCAGCTGTCTTTGGCATCTATGTGAGAGAAGTGGATCCTGCCAGCCACTGCTATGTCCTTTTCATTGCCCTAGGCCCCACCTACAGTGAGGAGCTGAATGATGGCCAGTGCTTTCCCAAGTCTGGCCTCGTGATGATCATGCTGGGCTTGATCTACTTGCAGAGCAACTGCGCCCAGAAGGAGGTTGTCTGGGAAGTGCTGGCAGTGATAGAGGTGTGTGCTGGGAGTGAGCATTATATCTACAGGGAGCCCTGGAAGCTCATCACCCAGGATTGGGTACCGGAAGGGTACCTGGAGTACCGGCAGGTGCCCAACAGCCATCCTGTATATTATGTATTCCTGTAGGGACCTAGAGCCCATGCTGAAACCAGCAAGATGAAAGTCCTTGAGCATGTGGCCAAGCTCAATCAGGGAAAACCCAGATCCTTCCCACTCCTGTATGACGATGCTTTGAGAGATGAGGTAGAGAGGGAGTGAGCAGGGGTTGCAGGCAGGGGCAATGTAGGGGCAGGGCCAGTGCACATCCAGATGCCCTTCCAGGAGCTCCTCCTGCCCCATGAGAAATGAGTCCTTTCTTTATTCTGTGTTTGAAGAGAGCAGTCAGTGTTTAAAGCATTGGTGGGTCCCAATAATTTGGTGAAACCACCAGTGCATAATGTTTTGTGTTCCTGTTACATTTGGGTGTTTTGCAAATTGATCTTAGTTTTCCTTTCGGAATTTTTCAAATTTTGTTTTTTTTCATAGAAGTTTTAATTAGCTTCAGCATCTAAGTTGGGGAATGATATTGACCACACATGCAATTTTGCTTATCAAAAGTAAGAGTTTTCCATTTTGTAAAAGAAATGTTGTCACATTCCATTTCATTTTGCTGCTCAGAACAAGGTAGAATTGGAATGTCATTGCAATAGGAATTTTCTTGGAAATGTGAAAGAACTTGTATTTAAATATATGGATTATGAAATAGAGAAATAAAATTTAAAGACACTTCCTTCTTGCAATCTTATCCTTTTTCACATGTTTTGCTATAAAATTAAAATATACGTGTGTATGTGAATTTGCTTGGCTTATTTGAGAAGATAAGGGAAATTTAATCTCAATAAATAAGAGCCACTGCTCACTGGCACATTTGTTCCCCAAATATTCATTGAGCATCTGCTCTTTGAAAGGACCTGGGTTAACAGACCCACTAGGGTAAGCCAGACCCATCCCTGTTCATAGAATTATAGAGTCTAGGAGCTGCAGTCCTATAATTAAGGTGGTAAGATGTCCTCTAAGTCCTAAAGAACAAGAGACGGAAGGGCTGAAGGGTGGTACTTCTGCTGAGAGCAGTGGAGTGTGAGTGCCCTGAGCCAGGGAAGTTTGGGGCTTGGGGAAACTGCAGTTCCTTCTGTGGGAGTTGGTTGTAATGAAGCTGAGTGGTCATGACTTAGCACTGAGAGCAAAGCCTGGAATGGAGAACTGCACTAAGCAGTTCCTTCTGGATGGTGAGCAAAGCAGAGAGGAATCTCCAGCTGGGGAGGGTGTGGAAGGTGTCCTGTGATCTTGTTCCACTGTGGCTGAGCACAGTGAAAGAGCCAGGTGATCGATAATCATCCTCTGAAGGGATTTCCCGAGAGATAAATGTGAATCTCCAATGAAGTGAGGCCCCCAAGCCACAGTCCAGGTACACATCTGCCTGGCTGTGAGAGCCAGAGCCGATCCTATTAAAATGGAATTTCAAACAGGCTATCTCAAGTGTAATTTGGCCAAGTTTAAGGTCTTAGATGTTGGGTGGTGATTAAATGGATTAAAAAAAGCGGTTTGGCTGGAAAAGCAGCTGGTAGGGAGGGAAGGAGTTGGTCCTTGACTCAGATGCCAGGAGCTTTGAGCTGTATGCAGCTAGGGAAGACTCTTCCACACCAAAATTAAATACTAAATCATCTAGGAGGGAATCTTTACTGAGTTTTATCCATGAAGCAACATTTCTGGCTGAATAGGAATTCCCTGTCTTATTGCACTGCATACTCAGAGGTTTCCTAGATAATAACGACACTAGCATAAACAAAATTTCTATTGCCCTGCCCCTCCATTGGCTCTGCCTGCAACTCCTGCTCACTCCCTCTCTACCTCATCTCTCAAAGCGTCTTCACATAGGAGTGGGAAGGATCTGGATTTGCCCTGATTGAGCTTGGCCACATGCTCAAGGACTTTCATCTTCCTGGCTTCTAACTTCTCCGAAGTTAGAGAGAAAGTTTTTAAAACACCCTGTGATATTTACAATAGGATTTTAATGGGATGCCTTATTTGAAACTGGGCACCGAGCACATACGTAGATTAAAGAGCTTTCCAGTGTGGTCAAAAACCAAAGCCTCTCATATTAGTCAGCTTAGACTGCCAGAACAAAATATAATAGACTGTGAGACTTAAACAGCAGAGGTAAATGTAGTAGAATCTGAGGTCCAAATATACTAGTAATGCAAATAACTGTCAATCAGGAAAGATCTAACATATGCAGACACTATCTGAGGTGCTTTACATACATTGCACACATTCCAACAGTCCTACCAGACAGATCCTATCAAACCTATTTTGCAGATGAAGAACCTCAGGCTCACAGGGCTTTGTAGATTCCCATAACCACATGGCTAGTAAGCAACAGGGTCAGGACTAGATGCCCTGCGTTTATGGACAGAATGGTGTAAGCCCTATAATCCATATGCCGAATCCCTAACCCGCAGTACCTCAGACTGAGACTCTATTTAGAGATACGGCCTTAAAAGTGGCCATTGAGGTAAAATGAGGTCATTAGGGTGGTCTCTACTTTAATGACCAGTGTCCTTATGAGAAGAGGATATTAGGACACAGACATACACAGAGGAAAGACAATGTGGAGATGCAGGGAAAAGACAGCCATCTCCAAAACCAAGGAAAGAGGCTTCAGAACAAACCGACCCTGAAATCACTTTGATGGTAGAATTCTAGCCTCCAGGATGACACAATACATTCCTCTTGTTTAAACCCCCCAGTCCATGGCACATTGTCATGGCAGCCTGAGAAAACTAATACATATGGTCTGAATTCATCTAGAGCCCACACCATTCCTACTCCTCCTAACCTGAAGCAGACCTTGGTCTTGCATCATTTCTCTTCTTATGATTCCATAATGTTTCTCAGGTAAACAAAACAAGGACTATGGTCCAGGTACTAAAAGAAGGCCCAAAAATGTGTTATGGAATGAAATGTGTCCCCCAAAATTCATACATTGAAGCCCTAAGCCCCAATGTGATGGTCTTTGGTCATAAGGCATTTGGGAGGTAATTAGGCTTGGTTCAGGCCATGATGGTGGAGCCCTCATGATGGGATTAGTGCCCTTAAAAGAAGGAACACCAGAAAAGTAGCTTGCTCTTTCTATTTCTCCCTGCCATGTGAGGACACAGAGAGAAGGTGGCTATCTGTAAGCCAGAAAGAAAGTCCTCACCAGACACACTACCCTGACACCCTGGTCTCAGACTTCCCAGCCTCTAGGACTAAGAGAAAATAAATGTCTGTTGTTTGAGCTCCCAGTCTATAGTATTTCCTTATGGCAGCCTGCAATGACTAAGGCAAGAAGGAGGATGGCAATGTGAACCAAATAAAATTTAGGGATTGTAAGTGTTTACTTGAGAGCCAAACCTGCCCAGATGCCAGCATTTTTGTGCAAAACCAGTACTTTACTGCATTACCACACCCCTTCCTGAGTCTTGGCCCATGGGCCTGCTGTCCAACCCTGGAATCCAGCCTGCTGCACAGCCCTCTGTCGCTGTATCCTCTAAAGGCTGTGCCCTGCTGCCAGTGGCACTGCCCAGAGTCTCCTCTCCTCCCCTGACATAGAGTATTTCTACTCTCTGCAGAAGTCCCTTAGTTGTCCCTCTCCCACACCCTGGAGCCCCTCTGATAGCAAAGGTCCCTTTGACTTTGAATAGTGACCTTTAGACACTTGATCATCCTGTTGGATGTCTTCAACAAATTCCCCAAATGTTTTCCAAATAATCTGCTGAGTGGAGTCTGATTCGGCCCATAATTTACTAGCTCCTGAGATATAACCCTGAAGTTAGAGGGAAAATTTTTAAACCACCCCGTAATATTTACAATAGGATTTTTAATGGGGTGCTTTATTTGAAACTGGCCACCGAGCACATACATAGATTAAAGAGCTTTCCAGGGTGGTCAAAAACCAAAGCCTCTCATGTTAGTCAGCTTAGACTGCCAGAAAAAAATACCATAGACAGGGAGGCTTAAACAGCAGATATTAATTCCTCACAGTTTTGGAAGCTGGGTAGTCTGAGATCAAGGTACTGGCAGATTTCATCCCTGGTAAGGGCTCTCTTCCTAGCTTGTGGACAGCTGCTCTCTCTGTGTGTACACATGGCAGAGAGAGACAGAGAGAGCAAGAAAACCCTCTCATGTTGCTTCTTATAAAGGCAGAAATCCCATCATCATGGCCCCATCCTCATGACCTCATTTAACCCTAACAACTTCTGAAAGGCCCTATCTACACATACATCACATTGCGGCTTAGGGCTTCAACATATAAATTTGGGGCAAGGGGACACAGTTCAGTTCACAGTATCTCCTTTACATTGGTAAATGAGGAAAGAGCATGGAAATCACTGTGAAGCAAATATCTGCTGCAGCTGAATTCCTAAAATGCTGCTATCCTGCTAGGAAGTAAAAACTGGTTCCTTAGTAGACATGCCAGCTCAGATTAAATATGAAGGAATGACCATCGTCTTTCCACTGTTTGTGCTCTCGGTATCTGTCCCACAGGAAAGTCCTGGCTTTTAGTGTGTCTAAGGACATCCTGTGAAGATTTTCAGTCATGCAGAGATAGCAGAGACTCACAGGTTTAGATTCTGTCACCACGTCAAATGGAAAGAGAAAGTCCTCAGCCTACTGGGATGACAGATGGTGCTGCAAAGGTGCCACTGAGTGAAGAAGGCAAAGCCTTCATGTTGAGATTTACAGGATCCTTGAAAAACTACACGTGATCCTGCAATTGAAAGTACCTGAAATGTAGTAGGTACTTTAAAAAGTTGGAGAGCTTGGGCAAAATCTAGCCTTCTCAGAAACTCATCCCAGCAGTGAAGGGTGTTGTCATAACACATTATGGCCATTGCTTTTTGTTGAGCACCTACTATGTGACAGTTTGTGGCAAGGATTTTAAGTGCTCTTACACATATTGTCTTCCCCTCCTTCCTGGACACATGGGAACAGTGCAGTCCACCTGTAACTAGGAAGAGTCATGTGACTATCCTTTTTCACTGGATCATGAGCAGAGGCCTTGTGTGTCCCATCCAGGCACTGGAGAGCCAGAGCACCATTTCTTCAGGTTCTCCCTGCATTCAATGGAAAGCAAGTCAACTCGATGTGAGAGGAGGGAGTCACAAGAAGGAAGCAGCCTGTGCCCTTGGGTCACTTGAGAGCCCCTGACAAAACACATCAGAATTTATATGCATTAAAAATGAGCTTTTCTTGTGTTAAGGCATGCAAATTTCAGAGTTTGTTGCATGACCTTTCGGTTGCTTCAAATAATACACAGCTACTATTTTTGGTGTCAAACTTACTTAGATATTTCAATTGCAAAAGTAATAGTGCCTATATTTTCGTTACAAATGCTTCTAAAAATATAGATAAATCACCATTCCTCTCTTTACAAAAGTCACCTACAGGTCAGTCCCCTTCTCAGAGGTCACCACTATTGTTCATAGTAATATGGTGTGTATTACTTTAAGCCTTATTATAGGGTATTTTAGACCTAGGTTCACTACGAAAATATACAGTGGTGTTAAATACCCAAAGGTATCATGTACTTACAGATCTATCACATGCCTTTGCCACTTAATAAGATGGGTGCAGGATATTTCCAACCTCACTTTTGTAACTGCTCCCTAGAACTGTAAAGTAGCTGTGTGTCACAGTTAACTAAACATTTCTTGTCCTGATGAAGTCGTAAGTTGTTTTCCGTTTGTTGCTATGATTTTTAGAACTGAAATAATATCTCTGAACCTGAAATTCTTGGGCACATATGCATATTTTCTAATAAGAAAGATACATTAGTGTTGTTCCCACATCTTTGCAATTGTGAATTGTGCTGCTATAAACATTCGGATACAGGTGTCTTTTTTATAGAATGACTTTTTTTCCTTTGAGTATATGCCCAATAATGGGATTGCTGGGTTGAATGGTAGGTCTACTTGAATCTGTTTAAGGTATCTCCATAATGCTTTCCACAGTGGTTGCAATAGTTTGCAGCCCCACCAGCAGTGTATGAGTGTTCCTGACTCTCTGCATCCATGCCAACATGTGTTGTTTTGGGACTTTCTGATAAATGCCATTCTCACTGGAGTTAAGTGATATCTCATTGTGGTTTTGATTTGCATTTCCCTGATGATTAGGGATGTTGAGCATTTTTTCATATGTTTCTTAGCCATTCTTATATCTTCTTTTGAAAATTTTCTATTCATGTCATTTGCCCACTTTTTGATAGGGTTGTTTGATTTTTTCTTGCTGATTTTCCTGAGTTCTAAATAGATTCTTGTTATCAGTCCTTTATCTGAAGTGCAGTATGCAAATTTTTTTTCCCATTCTGTAGGTTGTCTGTTTATTCTCGTGACTGTTTCTTTGGCTGTGCAGAACGTTTTTAATTTAATCTGGTCCCAAATGCCCATCAATTCATAAATGGATTAGTATAATGTGGTAAATGTATACCATTGAGCATTACTCAGCTATAAGAAATAACAGTGATATGACATTTCTTTGGTTCTCCTGGAGGGAGTTGAAACCCATTATATTAAGTGAAGTATCCCAAGAATGGAAAAAACAAGCATCACATATACTCACCAGCAAATCGGTTTCCCTGATCATCACCAAAATGCACATTTGGGAATGACACCAATTGGATATCAGAATGAAGTGGGGGATGGAGGAGGGGATGGGGGAGGAGATGGGTGTATGCCTACATGATGAGTGCGCTGTGCACTGTCTGGGGAATCCTCACGCCTGAAGGTGCTGACTCGGGGAGATGGGGGTGGGGGGATGGGATGCGGGTATAACTACATGATGAGTGCGATGCACACTGTCTGGGGAATGGGCACGCTTGAAGCTCTGACTCGGCGGCATGGGCGCTACATGGGCAACATATGTAACCTGAACTTTTGTAGCCCCATGATAAGCTGAAATAAGAAAAAGGAAAAGAAAAGAAAGATACATTAACACGGATATTGGCTGAAAGAGGAAATGGCATGCATATTCTAGTTTTTACAAATATCGTCAAAATTTTATTCCAAAAACACTGTATCAATTAATTTTCTCACGAATGTATCTGAATATCATACATGATAGCAAATATCTTATTTTATCAGTCTTTTAAATTTTGGTGAAAATTATGAATAAAATTTGGTGATGAAATATCTTTTCACTGTTATTTTAATATGCCTCTAACTGTTTCTGATTAAGTTAATTCCTCCCCTAGATGAAGCTGGATTCAGACAGTGATGTCCTGGGTAAGACCATTCCTCGAGGCTTGATTTAAATATCGGAAATGCCAATGTACCTTTTCCTTTAGAGAAGGAAAGTTTTGGTCAGAGACACCAGGAGCCAGGAAAGGAGAGCAGACAGGACTCCTTGGAAGGGAGGGGTGTTGGGGGGATCCCAAGCAAAGTAGTGGCCAGAGTGCAGGAGAGAGACCAGGTGCAAAGCCACGGCCACAGAGCCCCAGGAAGGCTGGCACTCTGAGCTCTGCCTCCAGAGCTCATTCCAGTGGTGGAAGGACCAGAGGGAGGGAAGGGGCAGGGAGGAGTGAGGACAGGACAAGGCCCATAAATTGGCTTGGGAAATCGGGGGCCCATCATTCATCCCCAGCTGGAAGCTGTAGTGTGATCTGAGTGGCCAGGCCTGTTGTGTGGATACAGGCACCCAAGCCTCCTTAGGAGTCCCCAGCTCTGTCGGGAAGAGTGTAGCTGGCACCCTGCATCACTCTGGGTGAGTCCCCTCAAGTCCCTTGACACCTCTAGTCTTCTGGTGCACCCTTATCAGGGTCCCAGTCTGGGAGCTGTCTCAACACTAGTGGGAGCTGAGGCTTCATCCCCTGTGAACCCTGGGCCCCCTCAAACTCCACTGCACTGGTGGGTGAGTTGGTGACCGATACCAACAGGTGAGACAGGCCTGGAAGAGCACTGGGCAGGGGAAGGTAGCACTGTGACTGCTTGGAGGGGAAACTGGAGGAAGGATGCCCTGGGGTTAATTACCCCAGACTCTTCCGATGAAGGTCTGGCTGTGGACTTGCCATAACAAAGGAGGTGGCACCCTTCCTTGTCACACTGACTGGGATGTGTGAGGCCCAGTGCAGGAAGCATCAGTCCCCATCCTATTGGCAGCATCCACATCTCCAAGACGGTGATTAGGCCTGAGAAGGAGATGTCCACGATGACACTCTCAGGGAAAGTCCAGGGCAATTCTGAAGACAGATGAGCAGTTGTGGCACATGCCTTCTGTGAAGGCAGAAGACCCAGGCGGGGACCAGCCTCCGCACTTTGAATCAGCCAATGGGACCCTCTGGTATTTTGATCCATCCATTCCTTCCTTCATTCATTCATCCCACAAAACCTTATTGACTATCTATTGAGGAAAAACAACAAGTAAACAAAACAAAAGAAGGGACCAGTTACTTAATTCTGTCTGCTGTGTGGAAGGTGGTGAGGTGGAGACACACGTGAGAGTTTTAGGAAGTCAGGGTCTGTGAAATGATGGCGAGAATATTTAATGATCTGACTTTTGAAGCTGCTGACTAGGTGGAAGCAGCACCTCTTAGCTGAAGGTGAGGGGGAAGGAGGAAGAGTTGGTCGTGATGGGATGAGGAAGAATGGGGAGGATGAGGTCAGTGTGGACTGTGCAGATGGGGAGGTGCTCTGTCCCATCCAGATGGAGGTGTCCACTGGGAAAATGGGTCTGTCTATGTGGACAGGGATGGACCTGATGTTTGGCTTCATCAACAAGGGACTCTTCTGGCCACGGGTTTAGGTTAAGCAGAGTTCTGTGTAGATAGTGTACAACATGCTTGCAATAGTCTGCGTTCTTCACAGAAATAGAAGCAAGAATAGCAGGGAGCAGAGGAGCTGCTGGTATAAGTCTTGGAGTCTGCAGGTCCGACAACCCTGAGATGAGTGGTCTGGGAACACATAAAGATGGATATCCCAGCTCAGAAATTGAGAGAATTCACCCTGCTTCCACTTCGTTTGTTCTGGGTAAACTCTCAGTGGCTGCCACATTGGTTAGGGCGATCTTCTTTATTCAGTCTACTGACTGAAATGCCAACCTCTTTCAAAAACAACCTAATGGACACAATGTTTGACCAGCTATCTGAGACCAGCCAAGTCGGCACATAAAATTAACCAGCACCAGTCAAACGTGTCTCCACTTAGTACCTATACGCTGCTGCTTGGACCATACCTAAGGTCCAAATATAGACAAGAGTAAGGTCGTGATTCTGCCTAACTTAATATAGCTGTCCTGCACACAAATGCTCAAATACTAATCATTTCCCCAGAAGAGGAGATAAGTTCCTTCAGTGAAGTTTTTCTTGTGCTGATATTCCATAACTAAAATAATACTACATAAAATCAACAATACTTAAATACTGATATGAAGTCAACACATGTATGTTACATGAAAAGGCAGTAAAGGAGGAAAGAAAATAAAGGTATTTGCTATATATATGTATATGTATAGATACACAAACAAATGTATTTGTGAAAAATAACAGGGTAATGAACTTTTCAAGTCATAGTTAACAGCACCAGGTAGCTGACAACACTTGGCAGGGCTGCGGTTCTCTAGAAGGCTGTATATTCTCTGAATCAGCATCCAATATATGGTGTGGTTTCTATCATAGCCAGGATTGAAAGGTCCAGGAATTAAGGGGTAGAAGTGGGCGTGACACCACTCACCTTACCCCTAGTGACCTACCAGCAAAAGTTTTCCTTCCTGTTCTCACAACAACCTTATGCTCTGCTGGCCTAGAAGTCTTAGCTCCAGGTGGAGAAATGCTTCCTCCAGGAGACACAACAGTGATTCCACTCAACTGGAAGTGAAGACTGCCACCAGTCACTTTGGGTTCTTCATGCCTCTGACTCAACAGGCTAAGAGTTGCTGTGTTGGCTTGGGTGACTGATCTGGACTAGCACGGGGAAACTGGACCACTGCTCCACCATGGAGGCAAGGAAGAGCATGCCTGGAATACAGGAGATCCCTCAGGGAGTCCCATAGCATTTCCATGTCCTGTGATTAAGGTCAGTGAGAAATTACAACAACCCAATCCAGGTAGGACTAGGAATGGCCGACCTAACAAGAATGGACTTTGGGTCTCCCCACCAGCTAAAGAACCACAGACAGCTAAGGTGCTAAAAGCAAAGGGAGTACAGAATGGGTAGTAGAAAACAGTTAGAATTACCATCTACCACTATGTGACTGGTTACATAAATAAGAACCGTAATTGTCATGAGTAGTTCCTCATTTTGTTATGAATACATTTGTCATCAAAATGCCTTTCAGTTAGATCCCAGTTGTGTATATCAATACCTCCCTTTTTATTGCTGAGTAGTGTACCGCCATGTGGCTGAATCAGTTTCTTTATCCATCATCCATGGAAGAATAGTCGGTTGTTTGCAGATTTGGGCAAATATGAATACGGCTGCCATAAACATTCAGGTGTAGGTTTTTGCGTGAGCTTTATTGCTCCCTGGAGGGGCATTGTTCAATCATATGGTAAGTGTGTGTTTGTAAGACATTACCCAATCATTTTCCACAGTGGCTGTAACATTTTACTTCCTCACACTAATGCATTAGAGTTCAAGTTGTTCTTTGTAGTCATTAGCACTGTCAGCACTTTTATTTTAATCATTTGCAAATGTGTGTCATGTTATCTCATTTTTATTTCAATTGGCATTTCTTTAAGGGCCAATGGATGTAAACCACTTTCATGTGCTTATTTGCCATTATATGCCTGCTTTGGTAAAGCGCTTATGCAGGTATTTTCTCCATTACTAAAACTGGGTCATTTGATCTCTAATTTTCAAGTTTTGAGAGCCCTTTATGTATTCCGATACAAATCCTTTGTTGGATATATTATATGCGAATATTTTGTTTCTGTTGCTCGGTTGCTTTTTTGACTTTTATTCTTTCTTTCTCAGATCAAAATTTGTTAATTCTCAGGAAGTCTAATTTAATTTTTGTCCTTTAGGAATCATGCTTTTCGTGTCATGTTCAAGATCTCTTTGCGTATGGCAGGTCATGAGATTTTCTCCCATGCTTTCTTTAAAAGTGTTATTATTTTTCATTTAAGATTTAGGTATATGATACATTTCTTACACATGGGTGTCTAACTGTTCCAATACTATTTCTTGAAAAGACCCACTGTTTTCAATTTAATTGTCTTAGATCTTTGTAAAACTACAGGCCATACTTGTGTAGGTCTATTTCTGTATTCTCTGATCAATTTCATTCACCTATGTGTCTATCTTTGAGCCAGTATCATAGTGTCTTGATTACTGTAGCATTATCTTAAAGTTAGATAGTGTAATTGCACTTGTATCCCATGCATAGATTCAAATAAAACATAAATGTGGAAAAAATATTTTGAAAAAATCAGCTAACATACATCATCCAATTTTATTCTACTTTTGAAAATTATTTTTTTGACAAATAAAAATTGTATATATTTAAGGTGTACAACCTGATGTTTCGATATACATATCCATTGTGAAGTGATTAGCAGAATTAACATCGACTCCTATACATACTATTGTGTATGTGTAGCAAGAAAATTTAAGATCTGCTCTGTTAGAAAATGTCAAGTATACAGTTCATTATCATTAACATAGTTATGGTATTGTACATTAGATCTCCAGAACTTATTCATCTAACTGAAATTTTGTACCCATTTACCAAAATTTCACCATTTCTCCCACCTCCAGGCCTGGGCAACTACCTTTCTACTCTCTTTTTCTACGAGTTTCACTTCTTTAGATTACACATGTAAGTGAGATAATGCAGTATTTGTCTTTCTGTGCGTGGCTTATTTCTCTTACCATAGGGCCCTCCAGGTTCATCCATGTTGCCGCAAATGACAGGATTTTCTTCCTTTGTATGTCTGGATAACACTCACATTTTCTTTATCTGTTCATTTATTGATGAAATTTAGGTTGTCTCCATTTTTTGACTATTGTCAATAACACTGCAATGAACATGGGAGTGCAAATATCTCTCTGAGATCCCGATTTCAATTCCTTTGGATATATAACCAGAACTGAGATTGCTGGATCACAGGATAGTTCTACTTTTATTGTTTTGAGGGATTTCATGCTATTTTCCATGACTGCTGTGCCAAGTCACATTCCCAGCAACAGTGTGCAAGGGTTTCCTGTTCTCCGTATACTCACCAATGCTTGTTATTGTTTCACTTTGGACAGTAGCCATCCTAACAAGTTTGAGGAGGTATCTCAATGTGGTTTTGATTTTCATTTCCCTAATGATTAGTGATGCTAAGCACTTTGTTATAAACCTGTTGGTCACTTGTATGTCTTCTTCAGAGCAATGTCTATTCTGATCATTTGCCTATTTTTAAGTTTTTTTTTTCTTTGCCATTGAGTTGTATGAGTTGCTTATAGGTTTTGAATATAAGCCTCCTATCAGATATATGGTTTGCAAGTATTTTCTCCCATTCTGTAAGTTGCCTTTTCATGTCATTGATTTTTTTCCCTTGCTGTGCAAAAAGTTTAGTTTGATATAGCTCCAGTTTTTTGTTTTTGCTTTTGTTGTCTGTGATTTTGAAGTCATACGCATGAAGCCATTGCCAAAACCAATGTAAAGGAGTTTTTCCCCTATGTTTTCATCTGTCTTTTCAAAGTGCCATTGGATTTGCTTTGCTGGTATTTTATTGAGGATTTTTGCATGTATATTCATGTGAGATATTGGTCTGTAGTTTTCTTTTATTGTTGTTGCTTCTTTCCCTGGCTTTGGTCTCAGGGTGATGCTGGCTTAGTAGAATGAGTTAGGAAGGATTCCCTCCTTCTCAGTGTTATGGAATAGTTTCAGTACAATAGGTGCCAATTCTTCTTTGTAGATCTGGTAGAATTCAGCTGTGAATCTGTGTGGTTCTGGGCTTTTTGCTATTGGGAGATGTTATTTTATTAGCCTTCAATCTCGCTGCTTGCTATTGGGCAGGTAAGGATTTTTATTTCTTCCTGATTCAAGGCTAGGAAGTTGTGTGCTTCCAAAACTGTATCCATTTCCTGTAGATTTTCTAGTTTGTGTGTAGAGACTTTCCTAGTAGTCTTGGATGGCGTTTTTACTTCTGTGATATGAATTGTAATGTATTCTTTTTATTTCTGATAGAGTTTATTTGAACTCTTTCTCTTCTATTCTTCCCTAGGTTATCTAGTGGCCTATTTATTTTGTTTATCTTTTCAAAGAGGCAAGTTTTCATTTCATTGATCCTATGGCAGTATCTTTGTTTCAATTTTGTTTAGTTCTGCTTTGATCTTTATTTCATTTCTTGTGCTATCTTTCGATTTGGTTTCTTCTCCTTTTTCTAGTTCCTTGAGGTGTGACATTAGGTTGTTAATGTGTGATCTTTGTCTTTTTCATGTTGGCTTTTAGTGCTGTGAACTTTCCTCTCAGCACTGCCTTTCCTGTGACTGAGCAATTTTGGTAGCTTGTGTCACTTTTGTCATTCAATTCAAAAAAGGTTCTGATTTCCATCTTGATTTTGTCATTGACCCAAGGATTCTTCAGCAACAGGTTTCTAAATCACCATATATTTGTGTAGTTTTGAGAGTTCCTCTTGGAGTTGATTTCTACTTTCCTTCCACTGTGGCCTGAGAAGATACATGGTATGAATTTAATATTTTTTAAATTTCCTGAGACCTGTTTTGTGCTGTAACTTATGATCTATCTTGAATAATGTTCCATGTTCTGATTAGAGGAATGTATATTCTGTAGTTTGGGGGTAGAACATTCTTTAAATTTCTTAGGTCCCATAATCTTCCCAGTTATGTCAGTGGAGTGTAGAAGTCCCTGAATATCATGGTGTTGCTGTTTGTTTCTTTCCTTAAGTCTAGTGGTATTTGTTTTATGACTCTGTGTACTGCTGCTTTAGGTGCATATATATTTATAATTGTTATATCTTCTTGTTGAATTGATCCCTTTATCTTTGTATAATGACCATTTTTGTCTTTTTTTACTGTTGTTGATTTAAAGTCTGTTTCAACTGGTATAAGAATAGTTACTCCTGCTTGCTATTGGTTTCCATTTGTGTGGAATATTTTTTTCCACCCCATTACCTTGAGACTATGAAAATCTTTACAAGTCAAATGAGCTTCTTGAATACAGAGTATATTTGGGTTGTGCTTTTTATTAATCTATTCCACCAATCTGTGTCTTTTAAATGGGCATTTAGACCATTTACACTCAATGTTAATATTGATATGTTAGATATTACATGAGTCATGTTGATTGCTACCTAGTTGCTTTGTTTTCTCCCTTGTATTACTGTTTTTCAAGAGCTGTGAGTTTTTACTTTTGGTTGTTTCCACACTGTTGGGTGTCAATTATTTTGTTCAACGTATAGAGTACTTTTAAGCATTTCTTATAGGCCAAATCTAGTGGTTACAAATTCTGTTAGTGTTTATTTCTAATTTTTTTTTGCACTTGAATGTTTATTTTTATTTTATTCCTGCTTATAATGGGGGTACAAAAGTTGAGGTCACATACGTTGCCCATGTACTGCCTATCCCCCCAAATCAGAGCTTTTTATAGCCATATATAAGTAGAATTAATTTTTTTGTGCAGATCTTAAAACGTGTAAAATTTCTGAACTACAATTTCATTAGGGTTTTCCCTTGCTCCCTCCCAGGCTGCTGGATATGAAAAGGCCCACAGGGTTCCAGGGAGAAAGTGCACCTCATGCCTTCCCAAATAGGTACCAACACTACCAGAGGTTCTTCCAAGTACCAATTGCATCACCCATTGAAGAGGCCATGAGCTGGCCAGCCAGCCTGAGACCTTAGTTCCCAGGAGGTAGAGACTAGAGACTCTTTTTATGTTCTATGCACCAGAGAGGAGACAAAAGACAGTTGCACCCAGTGCCTACTGTGTGCTGGACTCTGACTAGTGCCCAAGAAAACTAGTAAAGGTGAAGGTAGATAGTGTAAGGTTTCTTTGAAGTAGCCGGCATCAGAGAAAGAAAGATGAGCAGAGTTGAAAGGGATAAGTAAAGAGGCTTTATTGGGGTGCTCCCGAGTGGAGGTAACGAATCCCTGAGAGAGGGACCCGGAAGAGCCTCACAGGAACCAGGGAACCCAGAGAAGCTGCCCTGCCCAGAAGTCTGAGTGGGTTTATATAGGTTCTTAGGGCTAGGGGATGGGAGCTTCTTCGGCCAGGAGACGTAGGTGCGAGGAGTGAGGAATTTCGTTGTTTCAGCTTTGGGGCAGGTATTGAGGGATAGGAGGGACTTCTTCTTTTTTCATTAGGGAAGGGAGGGGTACCTGCCAACAACCTTACAGATAGGATCCCTCGAGAATTCTACTCCCACCCCACATGGACCCACTGCAGCCATAGCCTTCACTCTGGTCAGCATTCAGGCAAAATAGTGGAAAGAAACATGTGGGAAGAGAGGAAAGGAGAGAGAAGTAGACCAGATTGCTAGGCCGCCTATGAAGAATGCAGAAAGAGATCAGCTATATAGAAGCAGTAGGGAAAGAAAGAAAGCAGAAGCAATCCCTTTGTCTAGAAGAGAGAGTTCCTGGAATTGTAAGTCTCTGCTATAATTTTGTTTCAAATACAGGAATCTGACTTGTCAGTGTTCCGGAGGTGCTTTGAAAGGAAAATGAGGATGTCAGTCAAACAGAGAGACAGCAGGAAATTCAGAACTAGACATCCAGCCCAACCTGGTTCCCTGAAGAGGCCACATCCCCCACAAGCTGCCGAAAAGGTTACTTTAGGGGCAATATCATCCTGCAGAGCACCCACCTCTACCTAAGGCCTCATTTACTTCCCTGGGACTAGCTCCATGGTTTCAGCATTAATGGATGAGATTCTCCACTCTCTCTATTCACAGCGCTTGTTTCAGAGGCCACTTATTTCCTTTATTCCAACAGCTAGACATGAGCAACTCTCAAAATAATCAGAAACAAGGCCTGAAAATACAAGATAGACCATTAAGGAGAAAAAAATAGGTCCTTGGTCCAACCACCAGACAGCATGATTTAAGTACATGCTGCCCATTTTGAATATAAAGATACTCAGCAGCACTGTTGAGATGAGGTAAGGAGAAGATTAAGAAATTAAGACACTCAGCTGGAAGGTGCATAGCCAGGGCCTCAGACATGCATGGGATGGCAACTAACCACTCTCATCCCCATTCCTGTGTGAGAAACTTCCTCTACTATTTCACAGATCTGCGCTTTCCAAAACCACCCCCAGAGAATGAGTCTGACACTGTGAGGAATTATGGTGGATTGAAGGGAAAATCTGACACTGATTACAATTGGTTATAGAAAACCAGCTTGAAATCATTTCCTGAGAATATATTAATTCTGCTTTTGGAAAAAGGAATAAAGCAAAGAAGGAAGGAAGAGAGGATGGGAGGCAGGGAGGAAAGAAAGAGAAGAGTAATATTTTCAAATAAAAGAACCATGAAGCAAATAAGTGAGAAGAAAGGGCCTGCTTTTGAAAGGATGGAAAAGAATGGAAGGAAAAGCAGAAGGAAGTAAGAACGTGAATGAAAAATTGGCATAGACTCAGGAAATATGAATGTCAGCTCTACTGACAAAAGGTTTCTAACCAATACTTCAGCCGTCCATCAATTTATAGAAATGACATCACATTGCTCATATATGCTTGGGATTGCTTTTTAAAAACAGCTTTATGTGGAACAAAATATTTGTATGCTACACATCTAATAAAGGGCTCATGACTAGAATCTATGTAGAACTCAGGAAAATCAGCAAGAAAGAAGAAAACAACCCCATTAAAAAGTATGCAAAGGACATGAACAGAAACTTTTCAAAAGAAGAGAGATTAATGGCCAACAAACATGAAGAAATGCTCAACATCTCTAGTCATCAGGGAAATGCACATCAAAGCCACAGTGAGATATCACTTATCTCCAGTGAGAATGTTCTTTATCAGAAAGTCCCAAAATAATAAATGGTGGCATGGATGCGGAGAGATAGGAACACTCATACACCGCTCGCGGGACTGCAAAGTAATACAAACTCTGTGAAAACTAATATGGAAATACTTCAAAGAGCTACAGGTGGAACTTCCGTTTGACGCAGCGATCCCATTAATCAGCGTCTACCCAAAGGAACAAAAGTCTTTCTATAAAAAAGACATCTGTACTTGAATGTTTACAGAAGTACAATTCACAATCACAAATCTGTGGAAACAACCCAAATGCCCATCAATACATGAGTGGATTAATAAAATGTGGTATATGTATACCATGGATTTCTACTTGGCCACAAAAAACAATGGTGAACCTCTTATATTATCTTGGATGGAGCTGAAACCCATTCTAATAAGTATCCCAAGAATGGAAAAACAAGTAACATATGTACTCACCATAAAATTGGTATTAACTGATCAACATCTAAGTGCACGTATAATACTAACATTCATTGGGCATCGGGCAGGTGGGTGGGGGTAGGAGGGGATGGGTTTGTTCACACCTAATGGGTGCGGTGTATACCATCTGGGGAAGGGACATGCTTGAACCTCTGCCTCCGGCGGTGCAAAGGCACTGTATGTAACCTAAACATTTGTATCCCCAAAATATGCTGAAATATAAAATAAATTAATTACATTAAATTTGAAAAAATAATTCAAAACCAAATAAAAAATAAAAATAGCTTTATTGAGAAACAATTCAAATATATAAAAACCACCCATTTAAAGTGTACAATTCTGTGGCTTTTAGGATGTTCACAGGAGTGTGCAACCATCACCACAGTCAATTTTAGAACATTTCCATCACCCCAATAAGAAACCCTTTACCCATTCAAGTTCACTGTCCATTTACTTCCAACCTCACACCCCCTGCCCCAGGCAATCACAAGGCTACTTTCTATCTCCATACATTTTCCTATACTGAGCTTTTTGTATAAATAGAACCACACAATTTGTGGTCTTCTGTGAATAACTACTTTACTTAGCATCATGTTTTCAAGCTTCATCCATGTTGTAGCATGTATCATAACTTCATTCTTTTTAGAGTCAGTAATATTCCACTCTATGGATATACCACTTTGGGATGATCTTCTCATCCTTTGATGGACATTTAGGTTGTTTCTACCTTTTGGATATTGTGAGTGGTGCTGCCATAAACATTTCTGTACAGGTTTTTGGATGGACATAAGTTTCCATTTCTTTTGGGTGTAGGAGTGGAATTGCTGGGTGATCCAGTGTTTACCTTCCTGAACAACTACCAGACTCTTTTCCAAAATGGCTGTACCATTTTACAATCCCACCAGCAACATTCAGTGGTTCCAATTTCTCTACATCCCCACCAACTCTTGTTATTAGCTATCTTTTAGATTCTAGCCATCCTAACGGATGTGAAGTGATATCTCACTGTGATTTTTATTTGTATTTCCCTAATGACTATCAAGATGGAGCTGCTTCTATTGTACTTATTGGTAATTCATGTATCTTCTTTGGAGAAACATCTCTTCCGATCTTCTGCCTATTTTGTAATTGGCATATCTGTCCTTTTATCTTTGAGTCATAGAGTTTTGATTTACTCTGGAAACCAGTGTCTTATAAAATAAATCATTTATAAAACTCGTAATTTTTCAGAGTGTTATATTTTCCTCTACCCAATGCAAGGCCATGACAAGCAAATTCCTTGTCTGTCCTATATATCTGATACTGTAACAAGTTCCCAAGTAGGTAATCTTCTGTTAGACCTCCTATTGCTCTCCTACAAGACTCCTAGCCTTGGGAAGGCTCTAGGCTTCATTTCCTGTACTCTGTACTTCATGGACACATACATTGGAAGCTAAATGCTTGCAAAATTTTCCAGAAATCCCAAGGATGAAAGATGAATCTGAGAGTCCTTCACATCCTAGGATTCCCCGTATTGTTTCATCCATGGCTCCCGTGAATTCCACACTTTAATGTTAAAGAGTGATGCGTTTAACAAAATTTGACTGATTTCTCAGCACTTCAGTTTTTTTTCATAATAGAGGTTATTCGCTATCGGATATCAGACTGGGGTGGGGGGTGGGGGAGTGGATGGGTGTATGCCTACACAATGAGTGCATTGCGCGCCATTTGGGGAATGGTAAGGCATGAAGGTGCTGACTCGGGAAGGGAGCTGGGGAAGGGAGGGATATATACCTACATGATAGGTGCAACACGCACTATCTGGGGAACAGACACGCCTGGAGCTCTGACTTGGGGGGAAAGGCAGTACATGGGCAACATATGTAACCTGCAATTCTATATCCCCCATAACAATAAAATGAAATAAAAAGAAAAATAAATTCAGAGTATCTTTTTAAATATGCTACCAAAAACTGAAGCCTGTATTCACTTTTTAAAAACGTTTTATGTTGAAATAATTATAGATTCAAGGAAGGTACAAACATAGTAGAAAGGTCCTATGTCCCCTTCATCCTATATTATCCAGGGGTTACTATAGTACCACTTTAAAACCAGGAAATTTACATTGATACAATATGTCAGTTTGTCAGAAGTCTAGATTTGTGCACAGTCAAGATACAGTTCAAGACACCATACAGCACTATTCCACCTACAAAGACTTCTCTAGCACTACTCCTTTATAATCACACTCATCTTTGTCCCCCCACAATTCCTAACCCTTGGAAACCAATTATCTGTTCTCATATTTATATTGTTATTTCAAGAATCCTATTACTCTATATGATATATAATACTGCAGTATGAAACTGGATTTTGATATTGGATTTTTTCAGTCAGCATATTGCCCTTGAGGTCCATATAAGCTGTTTCATGTTTCAATAGTTTGCTCGTTTTTATTGTGAAGCAGTACGTTCCACAGGACGTTTAACCATTCATCTATTGAAGGATATTTTTGTTGTTTCCAATTTTTCACTATTAATAAAGGTGCAACGAACATTCATGTGTACTTTCAATCTACTTTTATCACTGTATTTGAAGTGATTTCATACAGGCACCCTATAGCTGGGTCATTTCTTTTAAATACACTCTTCCCTTGTTTTATAGTTGGTGTAGTTATACGATTTTCTGCACTTGAAAGCTCTTGTTCGGCTTTTCTGGCCTCCATGTTGTCTGAAAGGAATTCCCCTGTCGTTTGAATTCTTATTCCCCTTAGGTAAGGTGTCATTTCTCTTTTACTGATTTCAAAAATTTATTTTTGCCTTTAGTTTTCTGCCATTCTTATTATGACACATCTTGGTATGGATTTCTTTGGGTTTATCCTGTTTGGGATTCACTCGGATTCTTTAATATGTATGCTATATAAGTTTATGACTTTGCCCAATTTGGGAGGTTTTTAGGAATTTATTTTTATACATTTTCAATCCTAGTCTCTTTTGCTCTCCTTCTGGGATTCTGATAACAGAAATATCATATCTTTTATTATAGTCCTATTGTCCCTCAGGCTTTACATATTTTTTTTTATCTATCTGTTTTCTCTGCTGTTCAGATCTCAACTTTTCATTGCTCTATCTTCAGTTCACTGATTCTGTCCTCTATTGTGTCCATTCTGCTATTGGACACATCAAATAAGGTTTTTATTTCAGTTATTGTATATATTTTTCACTTCTAAACTTTCCATTTGGTTCTTTTCTTATATCCTATCTCTTTGCTGAGACTCCTGTTTTCATCTGCTTTTAATGTGTTTATAATTCCTCATTGAAGTGTACTTCTTTTTTTGAGACAGAGTCTCACTCTGTAACCCCAGCTAGAGTGCAGTCACATCATTGTAGCTCACAGCAGCCACAGATTTCTGTGCTCAAACAATCCTCCTGCCTCAGCCTCCTGAGTAGCTGGGACTACAGGCATTTGCATGGTGCCTAGCTAATTTTTGTATTTTAATAAAGACAGGGTCTTGTTCTTGCTGGTCTCAAACTCCTGACCTCAAGCAATCGCCCCATCTCAGCCTTCCAGAGCACTAGGATTACAGGTGTCAGCCACTGCGTCCAGCCTGAGGCATTCTTGTGCTGGAATCTTTCTAATACTTTCAAAGAATTCTAATATTCATGCCCTCGTCAATGACTACTCTCATTCAAGTTGAGATTTTCCTGGTTTTTGGCATGATGAGTCATATGCATATATATGCAGTATTCTAGACATTTTATTATTGTACCATGAGGTTGGATCTTATTCAAACCTTCTGTTTTAACTAACTTCCTCTGACATTGCTTAAGCAAGGAAGGGGTCCACTTCTTCATCACTGCCACATGGGAGTGTAAGACCAGGTTCCTCACTTGGCCTCCAATGATGCCCAAAAGGATTCTCTTTGTTACAGCTGGGCATTAGTGGGAGTTCCTACTCCGTGCTAGACCTCCCCTGTATATCTCCTTGGCTGTGAGGGGTAGGACTGCCTCATTGCTGCTCCTACTTGGAGCCTCTTGGTCTTTGCTGCCTGGTTTTGATGGAGCCATAGCTGCTTTTGTTGTTTGGCCAGAGGAGAGCAGTTATTGTCAAAAAGTTTTCTGCCTTACCAGGTTGCCTCTTTGCTGGTCCTTTGTCTAGAAACAGCAAGCTTTTGTTGGGGCATTTTTGTCTGTACCTATTGGGATTTCCAAGTTTCTGCTTCTTTATCTCCAAGTTTGGCACATAAGAGGCAAAGAGAAAACCCAGGGAACTCACTGCCATGTCATTCCTTCTGTCCCAAGGTCACTAGACAGTTTTCTTTCCTCTTTCTACTACTCAGAGTCTTCTTATGCTTGTTTTATGCACAATGTCCAGGCTGTTTGGTTGTACTTAGCAGGAGGAATAAGGGAAAATGCATCTCCTCCATTTTCCTGCAGGCAGAAGGTGAGTCCCTACAAAGAATTTTTTTTTTTTAATTTCATCTTGTGATGGGGGATACAGAATTACAGGTTACATACGTTGCTCCTGTACCGCCCTTACTCCAGCACTTCTAAATAATTTCAGTGACTAAATACTCTCCCTTTCCAAGTCTTTTACTTTTATTATTTTTAAAAATTTGGTTTTTTTCATGAAGAAAACACAATTTTTAAAAACAGCTATATTAAAGTACATTTGCCATATAAAAATTTGCATAATGTTTTAATCTGATAAGCTCTGACATATGTATACACCCAGGAAACCATCACCATAATACAGATAGTGAACAGATCCATCACACCCAAAAGTTTTCTCTTACCCTTCCTCTTACCCTTATTCCTCCTCTGTACTTGTCCCTGAACCTCCATCCCCAGCCAACCACAGATCTGCCTTCTGTTGTAATAGAAGCTTTGCATTTTGAAAATTTTTGTAGCATTACCTAGAAGTGGTATGCCTGCATCACATGATAGGTGCCCTTTAACATTTTAAGAAGCTGCTAAACTTTTTGAAAAATGCTTGTAACTTTTTATATTCTCATCAGGTACATTTGAAAGTTCCAGTGCTCTAAAACCTCCCCAGCATGGCCAGTGTTTTCAATATTAGCCATTCTCACAGGTGGATAGTGGCATCTCATTGTGATTTTGATATGCATTTCCTTTATGAGTAATAATGTTGAGCTTCTACGTAGGAGGATATTTGTCATGTGCATGTCATTTTCAAGAAATGTTCAAATCTTCTGCCCATTGTTCATTAGGTTGTTTGATTCATTCTTATTGAGGTTTTAGAGTTCTTTATATGTTTGGAACAAAAGACCTTTATCAGAAATGTGGTTTTGGAATATTTCATCCCAGTGTATAGCTTGTCTTTTCTCTCTCTTAATAATGTCTTTGACAATCAGATCTTAATTTCAAAACTTCAATTTTTGAATTTTTAAAATTAGCTTTTGGAGCTTTTTTTGCTGTGTCTAAGAAATTGTTGACTAAGCAAAGGCAACACTTAGTTTCTTCTTTGTTTCTCCTAGGAGATTTATACATTTAGTTGTACATTTAGTTTTTCGTTACCTTTTTATATGGTTTGAGATATGGATTCAAATGCATGTTTGTCCAGGTAGACATGTGATTATTCCAGATCACATTGTAAAAAATACTATTTCTCCTTTTTCCTCTAATCTTAATTTGTATGTTTATTGATAATGAATAGTCTCTATATGTGTCTATGTGTGGGTCTCTTTCTGCACTCTTTATTCTCTTCCATTGATGTGTTCCTATCATTACGCCAATACCACACTTTCCTGATTATTCTCACTTTGTAAGAAATCTTACAATTAAGAAATGTGACACCTCTGATTTTGTTGTCTGTTTTGCAGGATTCTTTTAGCTATGTGACTGCCAATTTATATTTTAAAAGTCTTCTGGATTTTGAGTGGGATGGCATAAAACCCATAAAAGAATTTGGGAAGAAATGACACGTTAACAAAATTGAGTTTTCAAACTCTTGAACAAGATGTCTATCTCTATATATTTCAGTCTTTATTAATTTATCCCTTCAAGTTTTGTAGTTTTCAGTCCACAGATCTTCTATTATGCAAATTGTGTTCCACTTATCCCTAAGCATTTCATATTTTCCAAGGATAATTTAAATCACACTGTTGTTTGTTTCAGTTTACAAATATTCATTGCTATAATTATAAAAATACAATTGATTTTGATATTGATTTTGTATTCTGCAACCTTGCTAAACCCAATTAGTAGTTCTAGAAGCACTTAATTATATTGGTAGAATTTTCTGCGTGTTCTCTGTGAATAAACATAGTTTTACTTTTCCCTTTCAATGTAGAGGTCTTCATTTCCCTCATCACACTAGAAAGAACCTCAAGTACAGTTTTGAAGCCAACCCCCAGGCCCCAATCATGATCTCATCTGTCTCAGGTTGTACTTTCTTACATGCAGACACATGGCACAACTTCCAGCACAAAAATATCTGCCTCATTGCCTGCTTCACTGTATAAGCAAGCACAAGCCTGTGCACTTCACCTAAAGAGGTGAACATGATCCCACATTTGAAACAAAACTACAATACCAAGTGGAACAAATTTACTCACTGAAGCCCAAAAGCAGTGATTTCAGATTGGAAAACAGAAAACCAAGGAAATCTTATGTGAAACCTGAGAAAAGGAGGTGGATGGAAAAGTTCCTTGGTAATACCCAAAAAGACAGTAGTCTTTAAGGTGCTTCAAAACAATCTGTAGACAGAAGTGGAATGGTTCACATTTCCAGAGAAAATATAGCCATATGGCCTTGGTAGGATTTTAGGTAAGAAATATAAAAATTACATAATGCTCAAGCGTGGGAAAGAACAGAGTGAACCACTGAATGAGGTGGCCATGAAAAAGAGCTTGTGGGAGACACCTTCTTCCTGCCATGTGACCCACCAGAATTTAACAGGGGAGATGAGAAGGGTGGCAGATCTGTTAGCAAGGATCTTTATGGGTGCTAAAGGAATCTTCCCTTTCTCCAACCAGACTATATAGGCCTTCCAGCATCCCCCCATCCTCATGCAGTTGTCAGGATGGTGCGTTCTGATGTCTAGTGTCCCCCAGGGCTCCCATGGGCTGGGAAGTGGCTCAGTGGCCAAACAAAGCTCAGGGGATGTGACCAGACCCTGTCCCAGGCAGGGTGTTTATGGGGAGGTCAGGCAGCCCTGGTGGGAAGCACTGACATGGTGACAATGACCAGGAAATCACAAGATTCTGGCATCATCATTGAACAACCACCCGCACACATCAAAGTGGGGAAGAAGAGGAAGGCCCCTCATCAACCCAGGTCCAGAGTCAGCTTCAAGGTGGGAGACCCACCCAAGCTCCTCCCTGCCTTATCCTCGAGTCCTGTCCCCCAGACTCCCCCTGCCCTCACCCAACACAAACACCCCTCAGCCTGCACCCCTTCCCATGCTCCCACCCCACCTCCACCCTCTTGACTCAAACCAATGCCCTTCTGCAATCTCCCTGTTGTCCTTGCATGTGCCCAAGGTAACCAGGAAGACAAAAGGACCGCTTCGAGGGACTTTGAAGAGAAAAGCTTCTCCAAAAGTGACCACTCCTTTAATTAAACTGAAGGAGGGGAGAGGCCAACACTGTTTGACCCTTGTCACCAGCTGGATGAAGAACTCAGTCAAAATGAGCCAGAGCAGGCCCCAGAGAACGGAGAGAGCTCCACCACCTCAAGGGTCATCAGCAGCCAGTAACTTCAGAGTGAGGCCAGTGACCTCTGAGCTATCTGCGAAGTCTCCAGAAGTCTGGCTGCGGGGACATGGCCAACCATTCGCATTGAACAACTCTGTAGAATATGACATTGATGCTGGACAAAAGTCAAAGTCACCAGACCTCACTAATGTCCCCAGAAATGCATAATTTGCATCATGATTTAAGCTGGAAGTGGTCGAGGTAGGAAGAAGTTTTCCTGGCAAGGAAGGCTGAGAAGACACAGGAGGCAACGGTCTGGGAAGAGGAAGCCTCTTTCTGAGGATGAGGACACCATAGTGGCAAGGTTTGTATCTGCCTCTGCCACCTCCCCAATTTTACAGCCTGCTTACCTCTTCTGGCTTTCCCCACCTCCCCCAGGCCACCAGGGGCTCCTTTCCCTCACTAATAGTTTGCAACTGACATCTGAATCTAAGAGCCATTGGCAGATCCCCAGGCCCCACAGTCCTTCCGCCATAGCCCACAGGCAGTGTGGGAGCTGGGGTCATCTGTCCCCAATGCCAGCTTGCTCATCCTCGGGTTGCAGGACCACGAAGGAGGCTGTTCCCTGCTAGGCCACTGCCAGGATTCATGGGCAGCTTTTCCAAGCCACGAGGTTGCTGCTCTTTTCCTCACCTCTTTTTACTTTTAATTGTGGTAAAATACACATCTCACAAAATATACCATGCTAATTATTTTTAAATGTACAGTTCAGCGGTACACTAAGGACATTCCTGGTGCCGTGCAGCCATCCCAGCCCTTGTTCACCCAGCCATCCCGTCCATCCACAGCCCTTGTTCACCTTCCCAAACTGAAAGCCTGTGCCCATGAAGCACCGACCCCTTTGCCCCTCCCCCAGCCCCTGGGGTCCACCCTTCTTCTAGCTCTATGGATTTGACTACTCTAGGGACCTCATATCAATGGAATCATGCAGTATTTGTACTTTTGTGACTGGCTCATTTCACTGAGCATGACGTCCTCCAGGAGGATGCTGTAGCCTGTGTCAGAAGTCTTCATTTTAGGCTGGGCATGGGGGCTGACGTCTGTAATCCTAGAACTCTGGGAGGTTGAGGCTGGTGGATCATTTGAGCTCAGGAGTTCGAGACCAGCCTTAGCAAGAGCAAGATCCCAACTCTACTTAAAAAAAAAATAGAAATTGGCTGGACAACGAAAAATATATAGAAAAAATTAGCTGGGCATGGTGTCACATGCCTGTAGTCCCAACTACTTGGGAGGATGATGCAGGTGGATAACTTGAGCCGAGGAGTTTGAGGTTGCTGTAAGCTAGGCTGACGCGTTGGCACTGTACCCCGGGCAACAGACTGAGACTCTGTCTAAAAAAAAAAAAAAAGAAAAAGAAAAAGAAAAAAAAGAATTCCCTCATTTTTAAGACTGAGTCATATTCTATTCTATGCATGGAACACATTTTGCTTATCAATTCATCCACGGATGGACACTTGTATTGTTTCCACCTCTTGCCTCTTAGGAAGGAGACTGTGAACATGGTTTACAAATAGCTCTTCAATCTGCTTTCAGATCTCTTGGATATGAACCCACCAGTGGGTCCATGGATCATACGGTCATTCTACTTTTAATTCTTTGAGAAACCTTCATACTGTTTTCCACAGTGGCTGCACTGTTTTACATTGGTACCAATGCACAAGGATTCCACTGTCTCTATATCCTCATCAACACTTGTTACTTTCTCTTTTTGCATAGCAGTCATCCTAGTGTGTGAGGTGGCATCTCATAGCAGTTTTGGTTTGCATTTCCCTATTAATTGGTGATGTTGAGTATCCTTTCATGTTTTCCTTTTTTTTTTTTTTTTTTTGGTCGTTTGTATATCTTCTTTGGAAAAACATCTATTCTAGTCGTTTGCCTATTTTTAATCTTCTTGCTTGTTTTTCCTGTTGTTGTTCAGTTGTGTATGTTCTTTATATATTCTAGATAGTAACCCTTCATCAGATACATGAATTGCAAATATTGTCTCCATTCCATGGGCTGCCTTTCACACTCTTGATTGTTCCTTTGATGTGCAGACGTTTTAAATTTAGTCCCATTTGTCTAATTGTTCTTTTGTTGCCTGTATTTTTGCTGTTGTATCTAGAAAAGTATTTTATAGTTTTCACAATTCTGTTTAGGACTCTGGTGGATTTTTTGTATATCATGTAAAGTGAGGTCCAACTTCATTCTTTTTCTTAGGGATATCTAGTTGTCCCAACATCACTTGCCAAAATTCCTCCACTCTTGAAGGAAGAGGTCACCAGGAGCAGGGTGACCGACTGCGACTAACAAAACCTCCCTCCCTTTGGCTGAGACACTCACTCACCTGAGGCCTCTGGGCATGAATTCATTCACTCATGCACTGTGCAATGTCCACATCTGGAGTTGACAAACTCCAGAAATTCAGGGAGTCTGTGGAATTCGATGGTGGAAGAATACGTTTTTGTGTTCACTAAACTCTAACTGAAATTTAGCATTATGGGTAAAGAATGCAGGCAACCAACCCCAAGAATATTAGCAGTACTTGTCACTTTGTCACCAAGAGAAATCCCTGGTATTTGCATGTCACAGTAACGGTGGCAGCAGCTCTCTCCAAATATCCTTTATACTTGTCGCTACTTTCAAATTACAGTAGTTAATGGACCTGCCACTTGATATTATTAACACATTAATGAAGATGCACATATATTTTATGGTATCACAATTATAGGTTTAGAAATATTCTGATGAGTGTATTTCAATAAAAGTTCTTTCTTTTGTATTCCTGCCTATTTTATTTCATTCAAAAACATTATTCTGAGAAGGGACCCACAGGCTTCCCCCAGAAAACCAAGGAGAAGATTCAGAATCCCTGCCCTGTGCTGGG
>JAPYYL010000031.1:9882911-9898844 GCA_028534055.1 Eulemur mongoz | reverse complement strand
ATGAAGATGCACATATATTTTATGGTATCACAATTATAGGTTTAGAAATATTCTGATGAGTGTATTTCAATAAAAGTTCTTTCTTTTGTATTCCTGCCTATTTTATTTCATTCAAAAACATTATTCTGAGAAGGGACCCACAGGCTTCCCCCAGAAAACCAAGGAGAAGATTCAGAATCCCTGCCCTGTGCTGGGCACCAGGGACACAGCAGCCCATGATGAAGCTGGTGGGAGGACACACAGATACAGAGATACTGTGTGGTCTGGTAATTCCTGTGCCAGGGGCATCAGGTGCTGTGGGAGCCCAGTGGACTGCACAACTCCAAATTGACCGACCATCTCTTGGAGACTTCTGGGTAAGGAAGGACTATCAGCCTAGAGGAGTGGCCCTGCCCATGTGACCTATTTACCCCTGTTTGTCTGTGAAATTAATGAGATTCAGAAAGCCCATCTCTGCCCCACTTTGGCAGTAGCTGATCAGCTCCCTTCCCCCTCTTGTTCTGACACCAGATATATGCAGCTGTGGGAGCAGAGATGCTCGGTGTGCCCTCGGTAGCTATGGAAATCCCAGGGTTTCCCTATCAACAGCTCCAGATGGATCTTGTTGCTAGGGAATGCTGGGATTCCCCAGGCTGCAGGAGCAAGACTGTTCCTGCCCCAGGGCAGAGGCACAAGCAGAGCTGTGAGTCTGAGCCCCAAGGGATGGCTGGTCCCCCTTGACTCCAGTCTTTCCAGGACACCCACGTGAAAGGCTGCCATACGCTGGATGAGGGGATCTTGGGTGGGGAATGAGGAGGGAGTGCTTAGGGTAAGCAAACTTGTTTGCAAAGTCCAAAAGAGGTCTTGTGATGGTGGAGTGGAGGTGACCTCCTGGATTCATGCTCCCAGAGAGGAAGACATGGGTCTCGGCCTGCCACAATGCTAGAGGATCGCTCCCCCACAAGAGCAGCGGTGTGAATCCACAGAGAATCAATGCGGGACTCAGAGAGCAAGAAAAGTCTGAGGTGAATGGGAAATAGGATCACGAAATTCTGGTGAGTGCAGGACGGATAATGGACAACGGAGTGTGGGACGGCTGCATCCACTTCACCATTGAGTGGGGTGGGTTCAGCCTCATAGGATAGTGGCTTGGTCTCCCCACTGACCTCCACACCCACTTAATTAGAGACCTGCCTGAAGCCAGTGCAGAATCACCGTGGGAGACTTGGGGCTCTGTGGATAGGAGACATCAATGGGAAACAGCTTATGCTCTGGGGGATCTCTGCTGAGACCGCGCTTAGCTGGGAGGGAAGGAGCTGTGCTAAGGCAAAAAGCAGCAAAGCGTTGCTGAACCACAGATTTCTTTGTAGTTTTTTGCTTTTTTCGGTGGTTCTCTAACCGGGGATAGCTTGTGGGCTTCTACGCTGGCCAGGACCCCAGCTCTGGTGCCTGCTGAACCCTGAAAATTCACCCCCAGCAACGGTGATCTGCAGGCACGTGGTCGCCAACTTGGGGTCCACAGCGCATCCACTGCAGAGCCATAGGTTGCAGGGTGGCTCCTTGGGTGGCTTGCTCCCCTAGTCCATGCACCCATGCCAAGAGCTTGGGCTTTGCATGAACTCTGTGGACAGGAGACATCAATGGGAAATAGTGTAGACTCCGGGGGATCTCTGCCAAGATGGCGCTTGGCAGGAGGAGGCGGAGCTGTGCTGGGGAGAGGGTTAGTGAAGGGTTGCCAAGCTAGAGATCTTTTTCTTTTGGGGGCCCCCTAGCCGGGGACCTATGGTGGGTTTCTGAGCTCACTGGGCCCCCAGCTCTGGTGTCTGCCAGACCCTGGGCGTTCACCCCCAGCGCTGGCGATCTGCTGGTGCGTGGTCGCCATCTTGGGGTCCACAGCATAGCCGCTGTAGAGCCATAGGGTGCCGGGTGCTCCTTGGGTGGCTCACTCCCCTAGTCCGTGAACCCACGCCAAGAGCTCAGGCTTTGCATGTACTCTGTGGACAGGAGACATCAACGGGTTACAGCTTGGACACTGGGGGATCTCCGCCGAGAAGGCAATTAGTGGAGGCAGGGCAGAGCTGCGCTAAGGTGAAAAGCAGCAAAGGGTCGTTGAATTACAGAATTTATTTTTTTATTTTCTTATTTTATTTTTTATTTTTTATTTATTTATTTTGCTTTTCTTTTTTCTTCTTTCTTTTCTTTTTTCTTTTCTTTTCTTTTCTTTTCTTTCCTCTTTGGTGGCCCTCTAGCTGGGGAGCTACTGTGGGCTTCTGAGCTCACCTGACCACTGGCTCTGGTGCCTGCCAGACCCTGAACATTCACTCCCACCATGTGTGATCTGCGGGCATGTGGCCGCCATCTTGGGGTCCACAATCTACCCGCTGCAGAGCCATACATTGCCAGGTAGCTCCCTGGGTGGCTCCCTCCTCTAATCCGTGGACCCTCTATAGGAGCCTCGCCCTTGTGTGAACATTGAGTACTTCTCCAGATGCAAGAGTGTGGAGCCTGGTCCTTGGGGACATTGGGCCAGGACAGACTTTTGCCCAAGGGAGCTGCAGCAGCTGTGGCGCTGAGTGAGCGAGGACACAGCCCACTCCCTGTAGCCAGTGTCTTTCCTGTGGAAAGAGACAGAAACAACCACTATAGAGGAAGAAACAATGGAAAAAACAAACAAACAAACAAAAACAGAGAGACTTTCTGCCTGCAACTAGTGTGGATCCTACCTGCTAACTGAAAGTCCACAACACAGTGACATAACTCGCCAAAATGGTCTTAGGTCATTCTGATCCTCTGGGGCTGGATCCACCAGAAGCAGACCCCTAACTGAGGTAGAAAAAACACTAAACAGTACACAACAGTCTCCCCCTCTTGACAAAGGAAGCAACATACATAGATGCTTCACAACCTAAGAATAGGGTACAAAATGTGCTGCTAACCAGACTAAAACTGTAAGAAAATATCTAACAATAGATCCAGATGGGAAGGGCTCAGCAAAAAAACATGGGGAGCACAAAAAATCAAATGGAAATCTCACCCCCAAAGAGAAATACCAGCTCTCAACCAATTGACACAAACCAGATTGAAAATATCAACATGTTACAGGAAGAATTTCCATTATGGATTATAAACAAGCTGAATAATATACAAGAAAAAATCAATAACCAACACAAAAAAACCACACTCACAAAAAAAATACAGGATTTGGAAGAAAAATTCATTAAAGAAATTGAAATATTGAAGAAAAACAAAACTGAACTCCTAGAAATGAAGAATTTATTCAGAGAGCTACAAAACACAGTGTAAAGTCTCAAGAGCAGGGTAGACCAAACAGAGGAAAGAATCTCAGAGATTGAAGATAACTCTTTCCAATTAAACAAATCAGTCACAGAGATAGAACAAAGAAATAAAAGAAATGATCAGAGTCTATAAGAAATGTGGGATTATGTGGAGAAGCCTGACGTGGGAGTTACTGGCATTCCTGAGGGTGGAGAAGATAATAAGCAAGGGTTGTAAAAGCTATTTGAAGACATAATTGAGGAAAATTTTCCAGGCCTTGCTAAAACTCAGATGTACAGGTTCAAAGAGCTCAAAGAACCCCTGGTAGATTCATAGCAAATAGGGAAACACCACGCCATGCAGTCATCAGCCTGACCAAAATATCCACTGAAGAGTCCCTTCTTCGAGCTGTAAGGAGAAAGAAACAAGTAACATACAAAGGACAGTCCATCTGAATTATGCCAGATTTCTCAACTGAATCCCTACAAGCAAGAAGAGATTGGGGCCCCATTCTCACTCTTTTGAAACAGAATAATGCCCAGCCTAGAAACTTGTACCCAGCTAAGCTAAGTTTTCTATGCAAAGGAGAAATTAAGACATTCTCAGATAAACAAGGACTGAGGAAATTCACCAAGACAAAACCAGCCCTCCAAGAAGTACTAAAAAGAGAGTTGCACATGGACCAGCACAAGAAAGGCCCACAAATGTAAAACTACTCAAGAGCTAAAGATCAAATTCCAGCTATCACAATGGCCCAAGAGATAAAACAGCAATGAAGTTCTACCCAACAAGCTGAACAGAAATCTGTCCCACTTATCAGTTCTCTCAATAAATGTCAATGGCTTAAATTCGACACTCAAGAGACATAGACTGACCCAATGCATAAAAAAAATAAATAAATAAAAGTATCTTCTGTCTTCAGGAAACTCACCTAACCTGCAAAGGTGCATTTAGACTGAAAATAAAAGGATGGGAATCGATATTTCAAGCAAATGGTAACCAAAAGAAAGCTGGTGTGGCAGTCTTTATTTCCAATAACTTAGTTTTTAAACCAACAAAAGTAATAAAAGACAAAGATCATTACTATATACTGGTGAAAGGCACAATTCAACAAGAATACATGACTATACTTAATATATATGCACCCAACTTAGGTGCACCCAGATTCATAAAGTAAACCCTACTTGACCCGAACCAAATGAGAGATAACAATACTGTAATAGCTTGAGACTTTAACACTCCACTGACAGTACAGAACAGATCCTCCAAACAGAAAATAAACAAAGACATAATGGACTTAAATAAAATGCTAGAACAAATGGGCCTGACTGACATCTACAGGACATGCTACCCAAAGTCCACACAATATACATTCTTCTCATCAGCTCATGGGACATTCTCTAAGACTGACCATATCCTAGGCCATAAAGTATGTCTTAAAAAATTCAAAAAAATAGAAATTATACCATGCATCTTCTCAGATCACAGTGGAATAAAAGTAATAATGAACCCTAACAGAAGCTCTCATTCCTACTCAAAGTCATGAAAGCTAAACAACCTTTTGCTGAATGATTATTCTATAAAGGAAGAAATCAAGATGGAAATCAAAAGTTTCTTTGAATTAAACCACAATGGAGACACAACTGTTCACAGTCTATGGGACACAGCTAAAGCAGTCCTGAGACGAAAATTCATATCCATAAATGCCTATATCAAAAGCCTGAAAACTTACAAATAGACAACCTAATGAATAGACTCAAAGAGCTGGAGAAAGAAGAACAGACTGACCCCAAACCCAGCAGAAGGCAAGAAATTACTAAGATCAAATCAGAATTAAATGAAAAGGACAACAAAAAACCATAAGGGAAATTAATAAAACAAAAAGTTGGTTCTTTGAAAAGATAAACAAAATAGACACACCTTTGGCTAGACTAACCAAGAGCAGAAAAGAAAAATCTCTAATAACATCCATTAGGAACATGAAAGGAGAAATCACAACCGATGCCACAGAGATACTTGATATCATCTATGAATTCTACAAGAATCTTTATGCACACAAGCTGGAAAATGTGGAGAAAATGGACAAATTTTTAGAAACACATAGCCTTCCCCGGCTCAACCAGGAAGAAATAGAATTACTGAACAGACCAATATCAAGAACTGAAATCGAAACAGCAATAAATAACCTTCCCAAAAAGAAATTTACCCGAATTTTACCACACATACAAAGAAGAACTGGTGCCCATACTATAAACTATTCTCCAATATCGAGAAGGATGATATTTTCCCCAATACGTTTTACCAGGCCAACATAACATTGATACCAAAATGAGGAAAGGATACAACAAAAAAAGAGAACTACACACCAATTTATCTTATGAATATAGATGCAAAAATTGTCAATAAATTCCTAGCAAATCGAATCCAAGATCTTGTCAAAATAATAATCCATCACGACCAAGTGGGCTTTATCCCAGAGATGCGGGGCTTGTTCAATATACGTAAATCTATAAATGTAATTCACCACATAAATAAGAGCAAAAATAAAAACCATATGATCCTCTCAATTTATGCAGAAAAAGTATTTGACAAAATTCAACACCTTTTTATGATAAGAATGCTTAACATAATAGGCATAGAAGGAACCTACCTAAAAATGATACAAGCCATATATGACAAACCCAGAGCCAACATCATACTGAATGGGGAAAAATTGAAAGCATTCCCACTTAGAACTGGAACCAGACAAGACTTCCCACTGTCCTCATTACTTTTCAACATAGTATTGGATGTCCTTGCTAGAGCGATCAGGCAAGAGACAGAACAAGGGAGTCCAAATAGGGAGAGAAGAGATCAAATTCTCACTCTTTGCTGATGATATGATGTTATATTTTGAAAACCCCAGGATTCAACCAAGAGACTCCTGGAATTCATTAACGGATACCGCAAAGTCTCAGGTTACAAAATCAATACACAGAAATCAGAGGCATTCATATATGCCAATAACAGTCCATCAGAGAACCAAATTCAGGACTCAATGCCCTTCAAAATAGCAACAAAGAAAATAAAATATCTAGGAATATATTTAACTAAAGAACCTCTATAGGGAAAACTATGAAACACTGAGGAAGAAAATAGCAGAACTTGTAAATAGGTGGAAAACCATACCATGATCATGGATCAGAAGAATAAACATTGTGAAAATGTCTATAGTACACAAAGTGATCTACAGATTCAATGCAATCCCTATTAAATTACCAACATCACTTTTTCACAGATATAGAGAAAATTATTATACACTTTGTATGGAATCATAGAAGACCCTGTATAACAAAAGCAACTTTAAGCAATAAAAACAAAATGGGAGGTATTAATTTGCCAGACTTCAAACTATACTATAAGGCAGTGGTTTTTAAAACTGTCTGGTATTGGCACAAGAGCAGGGACACAGACCAGTGGAACAGAACAGAAAATCCAAATATAAAACTATCCTTATATAAACACCTAACCTTTGACAAAGCAGACAAAACCATACTCTGGGGACAAGAATCTTTATTCAATAAATAGTGCTGGAAAAATTGGATAGCTACATGTAGAAGACTGGAACAGGACCCACAGCTTTCACCTCTCAAAAAAATCAAATCACAGTGGATAACAGACTTAAACCTCAGGTGTGAAATGATTAGAATTCTAGAAGAAAATGTAGGAAAGTCTCCTACAGACATTGACCTAGGCAAAGAATTTATGAAGAAGACACATAAGGCAACCACAGCAACAATAAAAATAAATGAACGAGACCTGATTAAATTAAAAAGCTTCTGCACAGCCAAAGAAACAGTCACGAGAATAAACAGACCACCTACAGAATGGGAAAAACATTTCACATGCTACACATCAGATAAAGAACTGATAACAAGAATCTATTTATATCTCAGGAAAATCAGCAAGAAAAAAATCAAACAACCCTATCAAGAAGCAGGCAAATGACATGACTAGTAATTTTTCAAAACAAAATATAAGAATGGCTAACAAACATATGAAAAATGATCAACATCCCTAATCATCAGAAAAATGCAAATCAAAACCACAATGAGATATCACTTGACCCCAGTGAGAATGGCCTTTATCAAAATGTCCCAAAACAATGGATGTTGGAGTGGATGTGGAGCGACAGGAACACTCATACACTGCTGGTGGGACTGCAAACTAGTGCAACCACTGTGGAAAGCATTATGGAGATACCTTAAACCGATTCAAATAGACCTACCATTCGATCCAGCAATCTCATTATTGGGCATCTACCCAAAGGAACATAATTCATTCTATGACAAAGACACCTGTACACGAATGTTTATAGCAGCACAATTCACAATCGCAAAGATGTGAAAACAACCCAAATGCCCATCCATTCATGAAAGGATTAGTAAATTTTGGTATATGTATACCATGGAGTATTACTCAGTTTTAAGAAATAACAGTGATATGACATCTCTTTGGTTCTCCTGGAGAGAGGTGGAACCCATTGTATTAAGTGAAGTAACCCAAGAATGGAAAAACAAGAATCACATGTACTGACCAGAAAATTGGTTTCCCTGATCATCACCCAAATTCACATCTGGGAATGATACCAATTGGATGTCACACTGAGGTGGGGGGCGGGGGAGGGGATGGGTGTACGCCTATATGATGAGTGCATTGCGCACCGTCTGGGGAACGGTCATGCTTGAAGGTGCTGACTCGGGAAGGGGGGTGCAAGGAGGGGATGGGTATACACCTGCATTATGAGTGCAATGCACATTGTCTGTGTAATGGACATGCCTGTAGCTCTGACGTGGGGGGATAGGCGGTACATGGGCAAAGTATGTAACCCGAACTTTTGTACCCCGCATAATAAGCTGAAATAAAAAAAAAAAAAGTCTAAAAGAGCCCAAGTGCTAGGAAGTGGAAGGCAGACAATTTCAGGAAGCTCTCAGTCTTCAAGTCCAGCACTTGGATGTTTCTGTAGCCCTTTCCCAAGATGATACTGTAACACACAGCTGATTGGTTTCAAGAGCAGACATGGGCCAGGCAAGGTGGCTCATGCCTGTAATCTTAGAACACTGGGAGGCCAAGGAAGGAGGATTGCTTGAGCTTAGGAGTTCGAGACCAGCCTGAGCAAGAGCAAGAACCCATCTCTACTATAAATGGAAAGAAGTTAGGCAAACAACCAAAAATAGAAAAAATTAGCTGGGCATGATGATCACTTGGGCCCAGGAGTTTGAGGTTGCTGTGAGCTAGGCTGACACCACGACAGTCTAGGCCAGGCAAGAGAGTGAGACTCTGTCTCATAAAAAGAAAAAAAAAAAAAAAAAAAGAGCAGGCTCAAGATTAGAACCAAGATCAGTGGCACAGGTGTGCAGCCTAGGCAGTCACACAGGTCCCCTACTTACAAGGCTCCTCACCCATGCGTTAAAGCTTTGCTGTCACTGACTTGAAATGCTGGGAGGTGATAAACATCTGTGGTTCAGGACATCCAGTCTGCAGTGCTTTGTTACAGCAGCTGGAGCAAACCAGCACAGGCTGCCTCCCTCGTCCCGCGCCCACCAGGTAAGGACTAGGACTATTCCACAGAGGAGGGATGCAGGACTCTCAGGGGTTAACTGTCTCACTCAGGCTCACATAAGCTATGAGGTGGCCATGCCAGGACTTGAGCTCAGCTCAAGGCCTATAGGCCTTGTTGTAAATACAGGCCTATATTTACAACTTGGCCGTCCTGGGAGGCACTGCACCCCAGGTTACCCTGTTCACAGCACTGAGGGCCCTTCTGTGGGCATACCCATCCCTGGGCTCCCCTGAGGGCTGAGGAACTTCCTGGACAGGTCTTCAGACCTCAGGCTAATCACCAGCATATTTCTTCCTCATGGTCCAGTTTCTCAAAGCTTCCCTGGGGCTTGCACCCCTGCCCTAAGCTGAGACGACCACCCTGGCTGGGTATCTTGACAAAAAGACTCTGGTGCTGTATCAACACTTACTGTCTTCAATACCAAACAAAAGAGAAGCTATTTATGGCCTTTGAAAAGCATCACTCACCAAGGTGGCAGCCACGTGCGGTTCCTGAACACTTCACCAGCAAGGGGACAGCCTTCCTTTAGTAGGAAAATGGCTGCACCAGGAGGTCCCAGGTTCTATTGCCTTTTTCTGGAGGAGCATTTCAGCTCTCTTTGATTCTCCTTTCAATCCCAGAGCAAACATGCTCCTTCCCTAGAAAGCCAAAGCAATGGCAGGTAGTTAGGGAGACTTTTTCTTCCTTTTTCTTTTTAAAGAAGATTTTTAGGTTAATGGTGTTTTGTTGAGGTGTAATGTACATGCAATAAACTGCACAGATCTTAGCATGAAGACTGATGAAAAATTTAACAAATATATACTCCCAAGCAACCATGATGCTAGTCAAAATGGCAGGTGTGTTTCTAAATAGAAATCCTACCTCTCTACTCCGAGGCTTCTTTGCATAGTGTGCCAACTCTGTCCATAACACATGCTGGACACTGAGAATAAAGAGTTGAAGCACAAGTTCAATGGCGTAGATGACCTTTCTAATCCAGCAGGACAACAGCTATGACAAAGAGACAGGGACAAAGGCTAGGGAAGAACAGAGAGGAATGCAGGTACAGCCTAGAGGAGTCCACAAAGATTAATCTGAGCCGGGCACAATGGCCCATATCTGTGATCCCAGCACTTTGTGAGGCTGAGTCTGCAGGATTGCTTGAGGCCAGGAGTTCAAGACCAGCCTGGGCAACATAACAAAATCCTGTCTCTACAAAAAATAAGAAAAATTAGCCAGGTGTAGCTGAGAACACCTGTAGTCTCAGCTACTCAGGAGGCTGAGGCAGAAAGATCACTTGAGCCTTATACTTTGAGGTCCAGTGAGATATGATCATGCCACTGCATACCAGCCGGGGCAACAGAGCGAGACCTCATCTCTACAAAAGAGAGAGATAGAGAAAGTAAGAAAGATTGATTCCCTAGAGCATGTGACAGGTAAGTTGGATCTTGTAGAATAAGGAGTCTGCTAACAGGAGACAGGAAATAAAGGGATATGACACACATGAGGATATGCAGAGGCTTAGGGGTACCCAGAGACTTAGGAGAAAGAGTTCAGAGTAAATATGGCAAAAGATGGCTTGTAGGGTGCCATGTGGGGTCAAGGACAAGATATGACCATAGAGAAATGAAATTGAGCTTGTTGTCTCACTTAGCAGCTATTTCTGAGACAGAACAGTCAGTGCCTAGTTCATGTCCGTGTCCGGATTTTTTATTGCTTGTGGTCAAAGGCCGTTTCCCAATACATGGAGCAAAGGCTGACCCACAGACACACCCACACATTTCCACACTAACTCCCACTTCCAAAGGAGCACACTCGTCCTTATGGACATGCTCACACATTCAGTCCCACACAACACAAACACTCGCACACAGACATGCTCACATATTCAAATATGCACAGATGTGTCTCACACACACCGACACAGTCATCTGCTCATGAAAACACTCACAAATTCACTCATACATGGACATGCTCACATACTTTCAAATAGCTCAAAGAATCACACACAGACACATGTGCAGTAACACAAACTTGCACGCACACATAATCATGAATCTTCTTTGGGGGCTCATTCATTTCAGTTTTTATTGGAAAATATTTAGAAAAAGAGTGTTTCACCCCATCATTTCCTCTGTTTTGCCCTTAGCCCTTCATTTCAGCATATCATGGGTCTACCCTGCTCTAAATGCTTGACCTGCATTGACTATAAGATCAGTGCTATTGTTATCCCCATATTGCCCATGAGGAAGCTAAGGCTCAGAGAGGTCGGGTGCCTTACTCAGGGTCACATAGCTAACTAGTGTCAAAGCAGGTTCAGAGTCAGGAAGTCTGACTCCTGAGTCTGTGCTCTTCTCCATATTCTACCCTTCATGTCAAACCTTCTCCTGTGTCTGAGGTGCCCACATGCCTGTGAGAATATCTGTCTATATTTCCAGCATTGAACAGGTATCAGAAGCCAATATGGTAAGTATGGCAATTCCAGCCACATGGCTGGAGACAGGGGACATGGGACAAGGAGCAGGGTTATAAGTCAATTCCAGTTTTCTGACCCATGACAGAACTCACATGGAGGAACAAGATAGATTTTGCGTACTAAGGCCACCTGGAATAAAAAAAAAAATGAGTTATTAGAACCCCTACATCACACTAAATCCAAAAATTCAGTTCCAGATGGATTATTCACTGAAAAGCTAAAGGCTTATGAAGCTTTTAAAAGATCACATAGGACACTGTCTTTGTATCTTGGAGTGAGTAAGGATTTCTTTCCAAAGATACAGAAAACACAAACCATAAAAGTAAATACTGCTAAAGCTTACTATATGAAAACTCTGTCTATCCAAAACTCGTGGAACTTCTATTTTGCAAAGCAAACAAAACCCTATGATGAGTGTGAAAGGATAAATCAGAATAGACTAAGCTATTTGCAGTGTGGAGGACTTATATTCAAACTATACATAATTTCTGTGAATTAAAAAGAATATTTTAAGAATAGAGAGAAAAATAATCGAGAAATGTAAACAGGAATTTCAGTTTTGCGAAGAAAACTAAAGAGCAGATAAGCAGAAGAAGCATATGAAAAGATGCTTGGCCTTAGAATCTAGAACTCAGGAAAATCAGCAAGAAAAAATCAAACAAACCTATCAAAAAGTGGGCAAATGACATGAATAGAAATTTCTCAAAAGAAGATATAAGAATGGCTAAGAAACATATGCCTAATCGTCAGGGAAATGCAAATCAAAACCACAATGAGATATCACTTGACCCCAGTGAGAATGGCCTTTATCAAAATGTCCCAAAACAATGGATGTTGGAGTGGATGTGGAGCAACAGGAACATTCATACACTGCTGGTGGGACTGCAAACTAGTGCAACCCCTGTGGAAAGCATTATGGAGGTATCTTAAACAGATTCATGTAGACCTGCCATTTGATCCAGCAATCCCATTATTGGGCATATACCCAAAGGAAAAAAGGTCATTCTGTAACAAAGATACATGTACCCAAATGTTTATAACAGCACAATTCACAATAGCAAACATGTGGAAACAACCCAAATGCCCATCAATACATGATTGGATTAGTAGGCTGTGGTATATGTATGCCATGGATTATTACTCAGCTATAAGAAATAATGAAGATACGACATCTCTATGGTTCTCCTGGAGAGAGTTGGAACCCATTATATTAAGTCAAGTATCCCAAGAATGGAAAAACAAGCATCACATATACTCACCAGAAAATTGGTTTCCCTGATCATCACCTAAATACACATCTGGGAACAACACCAATTGGATATCAGACTGAGGTGGGGGTGGTGGAGGGGATGGGTGTATGCCTACACAATGAGTGCATTGAGCACCATTTGGGGAATGGAAACGCTTGAAGGTGCTGACTCGGGAAGGGGGGGTGGTCAAGGTAGGGATATATACGTACATGATGGGTTCAATGCGCACTATCTGGGGAACAGATAGGCCTGGAGCTCTGACTTGGGGCGAAAGGCAGTACATGGGCAATGTATGTAACCTGCAATTCTGTATCCCCCATAACAATAAGATGAAATAAAAAAAGAAAAAAAAGAAAAGATGCTCGGCCTTGTTAGTAGTAAGGCAAAGTAAAACCACAGTGAGAACCCATCACATACTCACCAGACTGGCAACTGTCCAAAGTCAGACACTACCAATCCATGCTGGTGAGTTGGAATCACTGGGAACCCTCAGCCACTCTCTACTCTTGGCTCTTGGAAGGGGTGTAAACTGTAACTTCCACCTCATCGTTTTGATTTTGTTGTGGTTTGGGGCTGTATTGTGTGTTCATCCAATAACATGCATATAATATTCATCTGTTACCCACCAAGGCATGTGAACACATTATAATTACACATGTCAGCCTGAGTGTATCTCAGGAATAAAATGTTGTGTGAAAGAAGCAGATCATGAATACACACAGTATGATTCCATTGGGATAAAATCTTTTTAAAAAGTCTAAGCACGTGAGGGGGAAAAAGATGGCGGAGTGGTGGTGATGGCCTGGATCTGTGCTCCCGGGGAGGAAGGCATCGATCCGGACCTCCCACAATGCTAGAGGACCATTCCCACACAGGAACAGCGGTGTGAATCCACGGAGAATCAGCGTGGGACAAACAGAGCAAGTGAGGTCTGAGGTGAATGAAAACTAGGAATGCGGGACAGACACTAGCCAGCGGAGCACGGGTGGCTACACCCGCCCCCAGCTGGGGCGGGTGCAGCCTCTTGGGAAAGTGGCTTGCTCTCCTCATTGACCTCTGCTCCCAATTGAATAGAGCCCTGACCCAGGCCAGCGCAGAATCACTGAGGGATACGTGGAGCATTGCAGACAGGAGGCTTTTTTGCAAAATTACCTTAGAACCTTGGGGCTGTCAGCTGAGACAGCGCTTGGTGAGGAGGGATGGATCTGCACCAGGGCGGAAAAACACAAAAGATTTCCAGACAGCAAATAGCGTTGTACCCCGTGCTGCCTTTTTCAGCAGTTCTCCAGCCAGTCACCCCCGGTGCATGTCCTTGCTGGCCAGCCCCCGGGCAGTGGCGGTCTCTGCCTGCCAGGGAGCCGATCCCCTCCAGCCCCGGAGCACTGCAGGTGCCATCTTGAAAGCGAAGGTGAAACCGCTCGGGAGCCATAAGTGCCCAGCGGCTCTTTCTACCCGTGCTGCCTTTTTTGGCGGTTCTCCAGCCGGTGACACCCGGTGCGCCTCCTTGCTCACCAGCCGCCGGGCAGTGGCAGTCTCTGCCTGCCGGGGAGCTGGTCCCCTCCAGCCCCGGAGCTCAGCAGGTGCCATTTTGAAAGCGAAGGTGAAACTGCTCAGGAGCCATAAAGTGCCCAATGGCTCTTTCTGCCTGTGCTGCCTTTTTCGGCGATTCTCCAGCCAGTGACCCCCCGTGCACGTCCTTGCTCGCCAGCCCCTGGGCAGTGGTGGTCTCTGTCTGCTGGGGAGCCAGTCCCCTCCAGCCCCAGAGCTCTGCAGGCGACATCTTGAAAGCGAGGGCGAAACTGCACGGGAGCCATAAAGTGCTGAGCGGGTCTCTCTGCCCAGCACCCTCCGCTGGTCTCTGAACCAACACCAGGAGTGCGGGATATGCCAGGACCGTGCTCAGGGTGAAGGGGCAGAGCTGCGCTAAGGCAAGAAAAAAAAAAAAAAAAAAAAAACGTACAAGAAGAATAGGCTCACCAATCTGTATATTTTATTCTTGGTGAATTTTTTCTGGGTTTTGTTTGTTTGTTTGTTTTCTTTTCTTTTCCAGTGGCTCACGAGCCGGTCAGCCTCAGTGGGCACCTTTGCCCTCCGGGCCTCTGGCTGCTGCGCCTTTTTGAGAGTGGAGGTTGGATCCTCACCACCCTCAGAGCTGTGCGGGTGCGCACACGCCATCTTGAAATCCACCACGAAACCGCCCGGGACCCAGCCAGGCAGGCGTGAAGGGGCGGAGCTGCACTAAGGCATAAAAACAAAAACATTTAATGGCCGCTCCGGACCCGGCAGAGCGGACGTGAAGGGGCGGAGCTGTGCTAAGGTGTAAAACAAACAAACCAAAAAAAAAACATTGAGTCGCTGAAATATATACTTCAGATTTGTGTATCTTTCTGCTTTGCGGTGTGGTGAGGTGCTATGTAGTTTGTTTTTGTTCATTTTTGTTGGTGTTCTTGGTGTTTTTTGGTTTGGCTTTTTGCGTTTCTTTTCTTTTTCTTTTTTTTCTTTCTTTTTCTTCTTTTTTTTCTTTTCTCTTTCGTTTTCTCCTCTTTCTTTTCTTTATTTCCTTTTCTTTTTTCTTTTTTTTTTATTTCTTCTCTCTTTTCGCCTTCTAACTGGGGACCCACGGTGAGCTTCAGAACAGACCAGGTCCCTGGCTCTGGTACATACCAGATGGTGAGCAGCCACCCCCAGTGCCGGCGATCTGCGGGCGCGCAATCGCCATCTTAGGGCCCTTAGCCAAGTAACTGCGGAGCAATAGGGTACCAAGAGGCTCCCTGGACGGCCCTCTCCCCTGGTCCACGGACCTTATATAGGGTCCCCACCCATGTGTAAACACTGAATACTTCTCCAGAAGCAAGAGTGTGGAAACTGATCCCTGGGGACATTGGGCCAAGGCAGACTTTTGCCCATGGAAGCTGCAGCAACTGGGGCACTGAGCAAGTGAGGTCACTGTCCGCTCCCCATAGCTAGTGTCTTTCCTGCAGATAGAGACAGAAACCTACCCTATGGAAGAAGAACCAAAGGGAAAAAAACAAACAAACAAACAAAGAGAATTTCGGTCTACTATTAGTGTAGACCCTGCCTGCCTTCCTAAAGACCACACCACAGTGTCCTAACTTGCCAAAGCGGTCTTGGATCACTCCAATCCTTTAGGATTGGACCCATCAGAAGCAGTCCCCCAACGGAAACAGAAAAATCTCTAAACAATTCACAACAGTCTCCCCCTCTTGCCAAAAGAAGCAACATACCTAGACTGCCTCACAGCCTAAGAATAGAGCACAAAGAGTGCTGTTAACCAGACTAAATCTATAAGAAAAAATCCAATGATAAATCTAGATGGGAAGGGCACAGCGAAAAAAACACGGACAGCACAA
>JAPYYL010000031.1:9866909-9882411 GCA_028534055.1 Eulemur mongoz | reverse complement strand
AATATAGAACCATCCTCATATAGTCACCTAATTTTTGACAAAGCAGGAAAGAATATACGCTGGGGACAAGAATCCCTATTCAATAAATGGTGCTGGGAGAATTGGTTAGCCACTTGTAGAAGACTGAAACAGGACCCACAGCTTTCACCTCTCACAAACATCAAATCACAGTGGATAACAGACTTAAACCATACGCGTGATACAATCAGAATTCTAGAAGAAAATATAGAGAAGACTCTTACAGACATTGGCCTAGGCAAAGAATTTATGACGAAGACCCCCAAGGCAATCACAGCAGCAACAAAAATAAATGATTCGGACATGATTAAATTAAAAAGCCTCTGCACAGCCAAAGAAACAGCTACGAGAATAAACAGACCACCTACAGAATGGGAAAAAATTTTTGCATACTACACATCAGATAAAGGACTGATAACAAAAATCTATTTAGAACTCAGGAAAATCCGCAAGAAAAAATCAAACAACCCTATCAAAAAGTGGGTAAATGACATGAATAGAAACTTCTCGAAAGAAGAAATAAGAATGGCTAACAAACATATGAAAAAATGCTCAACATCCCTAATCATCAGAGAAATGCAAATCAAAACCACAATGAGATATCACTTAACTCCAATGATAATGGCCTTCATCAAAAAAACCCAAAACAACACATGTTGGCGTGGGTGTGGAGAGACACGAACACTCATACACTGCCTGTGGGACTGCAAACTAGTGCAACCCCTGTGGAAATTATTATGGAGGTATCTTAAACAGATTCAAGTAGACCTGCCATTTGACCCAGCAATCCCATTACTGGGCATATACCCAAAGGAAAAAAGATCATTCTTTAACAAAGACACATGTACCCGAATGTTTATAGCAGCACAATTCACAATAGCAAAGATGTGGAAACAACCCAAATGCCCATCAAATCATGATTCGATTAGTAAGCTGTGGTATATGTATACCATGGAATATTACTCAGGTATAAGGAATGATGAAGATACGACATCTCTATGGTTCTCCTGGAGAGAGTTGGAACCCATTATATTAAGTGAAGTATCCCAAGAATGGAAAAACAAGCATCACATGTACTCACCAGAAAATTGGTTTCCCTGATCATCACCTAAATACAAATCTGGGAACGACACCAATTGGATATCAGGCTTAGGTGGGGTGTGGGGGAGGGGATGGGTGTATGCCTACACAATGAGTGCATTACTCACCGTTTGGGGAATGGTAATGCTTGAAGGTGCTGACTCGGGAAGGGGGGGTAGTTAAGGGAGGGATATATACCTACATGATGGGTGCAACGCGCACGCCCTGGAGAACAGACACGCCTGGAGCTCTGTCTTGGAGGGAATGGCGGTACAGGAGCAACGTATGTAACCTGCAATTCTGTATCCCCCATAACAGGATTAAATAAAATAAAAAAATAAATAAATAAATAAATAAAATAAAAAGTCTAAGCAATATATTTTCTAGGAAACCATGGACAATGCAACTCTAAAAAAAAGAAAGGAATTATTAATCATAAAGTCTAGAATAATGGTTACTCCTGTGGGGTGTGGGAAATATGTTCCAGAAGGGCCACATTGGGGTTTGAAAGTTGTTGGTAATGCTCTGTTTCTTAACCTAGATTTTAATTACACAAGGGTCAGTTTAATAATCTTTTTTTAAACATCCATATGTTTCATGCACTCGTCTATAGTTGCGACACATTTCAATTCACTTGCACACACAGGTATGTGCACACACACACACACACACACACACAAATACAAAAAGAGGACAAAGCTGGAACAACCTAGTTTGCAAAAGGGATTTACCTTTCTCTTCCCAGGACTAAACAGTCATCATGTTTTTTCATCAGACCTGGAAAAATTCCCACTTAGCGCACTATGAGACCAACCTGAAGCTGACCCTGGACTATCGGATGCAAGGGAAGTTGCAGGTCCCTGACTGTTACTTTGTGAACAGCAAGGATGCTTACATGCATGATGTGACTGTGGAAAATCGCATGTTTCAACTTCACCCAGATGGAATGGTGCAGTATGGCATCTGGTGAGTCCCCCTAGGGTTCTGGGGATGTCCCACCAGGCTTCCTGAGTTATGCTGGATATGCCACAAACACATTCTAAGGTCCACATGAACCCATCTTGCATTGGCTCCCCTCACTCACCCTACCCAGTAGCCAAAGTGGAACTTTCAGAGATTCCCATAGGCTTCCTAACTTCTGCCTTTCCTTCTGTCTGGAGTGGCCCCTTCCTCCTTCCCATGAGATGAAATCTTGCCCACCCTCCCTTCAACTCCTAACTCACAGACCTTCACGTGCTTCCTTAGCAAGCGCAACTCTCCTTGCATGTCCTCATTCAGTTCTCTCAAGGGCCTTCCACATGCTGACACCATGTGGTTCTCTGACGCGCCACACATCTGCTCCTTGTTTAAGTCCTGCCAGGTCTCTCGTGTCTCTGTCACGCACAAGTGCCCCATCTCCTGCACACATGTGGGTCGGTCCTTGGGTTACGCTTCAGTCCATAGCCCTGCAGTTCTCTCAGGAGTGGTTGCTTGCCTGGGCTGGGCTCACGTTGTCCTTCCTTTCTGTTTTCCTTTACAGACTCACCACCACAGCAGCTTTTCCCTGGATCTGAACAAATTCCCTCTGGGCAAGCAAGCCTGCAAGCTGGAGGTGGAAAGCTGTAGGTTCACTGCCTATGGGCCCTCTTCCCACCTGGTGTTGTGGCGATCAAGAAACCAAAGGCGGAACTGACAGTGAGAGGGACAGCACACCTGTACTCCCTCTTCTCCTCCCCACTCTCTCTCTGCTACACACATAGGTAATGGAGATAAAGACAGGTGGTAGATACCCATGATAGGTGATTGATTGACTGCCTGATGTGGGTGTATATATGGCATCTGGGAGCAGAAGACCTTTAGGGTGTGAGTCATCCCCTTGGAAGTTACACCCACTGTTGGGAAATTGTGCACAAGCTGGTTGGTGCAAGCTTGTAGTGTGTCTTTGCTCTGCTTTCCTTTCTGGCTAAGAAACTCCAAAGGGAGGGTTCTCTTTCCCCAGGGCTCAGGCTCAGCAAAGCATAAAGGAGCCCCCAAAATGGCAAGTTCCAACCATACTTTGGTTTTCAGATTGCTCTGGTGTGAAATCTGCCTGTGCCCATTTTCTGAGATTCTCTGTTTCTCTCCCCTTTGTAGACGGATACATGGTTGAAAACATCATGCTATTCTGGGAAGACAATGGGAGTGCCATCAACATGGCTGAGAAGCTGTAAATCTCTCAGTTCTCTTTCCTGGAGAGGATGATTACTAGCAAGAAGGTGTCTGTCTACAGAGATGGGTCGCACCCTTTCCTTCTCTCCTGTCCCTTGCCCCTTCGCACTTCCATAAACTCCCAGAGGCCTCTGTCTGGGACCCCTACACTTTCTGCTGCCTCCCTTCTCATTTCCCACTGGTTCTGCATGCCTGCCAGGCCCCCTTGATAAAGCCCCAACAACTTGCCCTGTGCAAGTGAGGAAGGGCTGTGGAAGCACTGGGCCTGGTTGACCAGGGTCTGCAGGTATAAAGGATTCATGCTCCTCTCAGGGCTGGCCTCTCAGCCTCCATCTGTTTACAGCTTGGAGCCATCTCTTGCCTCTCCCATTCCCAGACGTCAACTACCACGGAGCAAGTGAGAAAGGAACAGGAGACAGCAAACTTGGTCTGCCATGTGGGCCTGCTGAAATGTGCCATTCTCACTGGCCTTCTCAGGCGAGATGCCCATGGATGGAGAATTAGAGGCTGAATTGCTCATCGGTCACCACCCCCATGGTTGTGTGCCTCTCCACCCTGCAAAGCCCCCAGGCCCTGCCACCCTGACATCAGTGTGTCTCCTTGCCAGAGTCCTACATGCGCCTGATACTGAAGTTCCAGGTCCACAGGGAAGTCAACAGCTAACTTGTGCAGGTCTACTGGCCTACGATCGTCACCACTCTTCCGTCCTGGATATCGTTTTGGATGAACTATGATTTTCTGCAGCCAGGGTGACAATCGGTAGGTCCTGTCTCCATCCCAGGGAGGAGCGTGGGTTGTCTTACTTGGAACAAAAAAGGCAAGCGTAAGGAAGTGGTACCTGGCGCAGCCTGTGACTGCTTAATCAAGGAAGCAAGGGCTTTTCTGGCAGGCATGTGTGTAGGTGCTTGGCCAAGTGCTGGTGGAGAGACTGATATTGGAGATGGGTGTGAAAAACACACTAGACTTGCAGTCTTCGTATGTTTTGCCCAATTACCAGAGTTCATAGTTTGTCGAGTCCATAAGAAAATGGACAAGTCACACATTTAGATCAGAAATACAATACCATAAACATTGATTTAATCAAGATGTCAGAACACCTTACCAGGCAGCCATGCTTCAAGAGGAGCTGCCCTGAAGTAATTTCTAATGGGCCCCAGATCCAGGTCTGCTTTCTCTGTCACTGAGACTCCTTGGCCTCCATCTTCAGGAGATCATTCAGGACAAACCTTTGCATTAGTTTAGGGTTCACAAAATTTTCCCAGGGACTAAGTAAAGATGAAAGGGGAAGGGGCCGACATATGGCAAGGGGAAACTTTCTTCTTACACTGTGTGCCTAATTCAGGTCACCGGGGAAGCTTCCGCTCATGGTAGCTATTGATGTGTGCTTCTGCAATTTTCATGGCAGGATTCGGAAACATAGAGGGGTTTCCACTAGCAATTCAGTGCTGCTGTCAGAAGAGAAACACCTGGCTTACACTCACAATTCATTAGCTAGGACTAATTACATTGACCCTACTACAAGGAGCCAGGACATTCAGCTTCCTATGTATCCATGAAGGGTGAAGCATTCATCATTGAAGAGTGCTGATAACAACCATATGTACTTTCCCTTGGTCTCTGAAGGCTTGTTGCTTGCTCTTCTTCCCACTTAGAAGTACTCATGCCCTCCTTTTTGTTTTTACTGTTATGTGTACATCATAGTTGTATATCTCTACAGGGTACATGTGATGTTTTCATACTGGCACAGAATGTGAATTAATCAAATCAGGGAAATTGGGGCTTCCATCACCTCAGGTATTTATCATGACTTTATGTTAGAAACATTTCTATTCTAGCTATTTTAAAGCATACGCTATCTTATTGCTGACTATAGTCACATTGTTGTGCTATGAAATAGTGTTCATTCTATATCTACCATCTAACTATATTTTTACATCCATTCATCATCCCCACCTTATCCCCCTGTCCTCACTCTCCTTCCCAGCCTCTGATAACAATCTTCATACACTCTGTTTCCCTGAGATGTTTCTGTTATTTAGCTCCCAAATACAAGTGAGAACGTGAAAGATTTGTCTTTCTGTGCTTGGCTTATTTCACTGAACATAATGTTCTCCAGATACATTCATCTTGTTGCAAATCTTAGGGCTCTGTTTTCAGTAGTCTATTCATCCTTAACCTTGACACATAAGCAATCAAAATATGATAAATTTCCAAAATATTGTTATTCATCGGTGAGCTATCTACTGTGGGTCGTGCACAGAAGGAGCACCAGGCATTCATTCCCCTCATCCCTTCCCCCCAAGAAAAAGAAAAACAGCCCATTTGCTATTTCTGATGGGCTGCAGTACCAAATCCCGGAGGTCACAGGGGCCAGGAGTGAAACTCAGATCCCAGGTATTTCCAGCCATGGGAGCAGAGGTTTATTTTATAAGCTTTCCACCTACACATCAAAGGATGTGTATCAGTCAGGGTTATCCAGAGAGACAGAAACAATAGGATACATAGACAGATAGATACAGATATATGAGAGGAGATTGATTAAGGGAACTGGCTCATGCAATTTTGGAGGCTGAGAAGTCCCACAATAGGCCATCTGCAAGCTGCAGAACCAGGGAGCCAGCAGCGTGGCTCAGTCCAAGTCTGAAGGCCTTGCAGCCAGGGAAGCAGATGATATAACTCACAGTCTGAGGACAAAGGCCGAAGACCCCAGAGAAGATGCTGCAACAAAGGCCAGAAAGCCTGAAGTTCTGATATTTAAGAGCAGGAGAAGAAGGGTGTCCCAGCTCCGGAAGAGAGAGAGAGACAGCAAACTTCCCTTTCCTCTGCCTTTTTGTTCCATCTGGGCCTCAGACAATTAGATCATGCCTGGACACACTGGGTGAAGGCAAATCTTCCTTACTTAGTCCAGTAATTCGAATGCCGATCTCTTCTAGAAACACCCTCACAGACACACTCAGAAATAATGCTTCACCAACTACCAGGGTATCACTTAACCTAGTCAATTCCACATCTAAAATTAACCATCATAAGTTGTATATCCCATTCTGCCTACAAGAAAGGCTAATATACTCAAGACACTAAAGCCAAAGCTGAGGAAGAAAGCAAACTCAACTCCACAACAGCTGTGTTGGTCCTGAACAGAGTAGATCTGAAGATGACCCAGGCCTTCAGTGAAATCTCTCACAAAACCATAAGTCAACCTCTTCTAGAGTCTTGGAATTCCTGAATTCTTCTGAGGCCCCTGTCTGGAGTGAGGGCAGCTGAAAGGAAGTATGTGGAGCAGAGCTGGGAATAAGAGTTGATCTGGGCCACCAACGACCCTTGGGTAGATGGAATAATTGAGTTGGTGCTCTCCCTGCTACAGGGCCCCTCAGCTCATCATCCTGTGGCTCCATTTTGGGTGACCCCCCCATTCTCATTCAAAGACTGACTGCCATCCTAAAGCCTTTCAAACCAGAGCTCCAAATCCCATTATAATACCATTTTAATAGTGTAGGGTCTTCATTAAGAAACTTCCCCAATACCCCTGCCCAGACTGGTGACAGTTCATGTGCTACTGCAGGAGGCCCCCACACTGGTATCCCTGGAGGGCCCCTGCCCACACGGAAGGAGTTCAATACCATCACATGATGCCTGTCCTTTCCACATTTACAGTATTCCTCACTATAGCAAGGATAAAGACACTTGCTGTGCACCTTTCACAGTTTACTCAAAATGGATCCTAGACCTAAATGTAAGGCACAAAGCTATAAAGCTTCTGAAAGGTAACATGGAAGGAAATCAACGTTAACTTGGATTTGGCAATGACTTCTTAGATACAACAGCAAAGACATGACTCATGATATAAAAAATTGGTAAGTTAGACATTATTAAAATTAAATCTGCTACTCTGTGAAAGACACTGTTAGGAGAATCCTCCCCAGACTGGTGGTAGTTCCCGCGCTGGTAGGGGAAGCCCTCACACTGGTATCTCTGGAGGTCCCCTGCCCACTTGTACTGAGTTTAATGTCATCCATGATACCTCCCCACATTTAGAGTACCTTTGACCACAGGAAGGAGAGATACCCTCCTTTGTTCCATCAAGTACTCCAAATCCTATTAGCAGGGGTGTGCAGAGAGGGAGTTCTGCAAAAGAGCAGCATCTGTGGTACACCTTGAAATGAGCAAAGCAAAGAGAGTGGGCAAAGCCCCCAAACCCCTCCCTCCACCAAGAGCTCCCGTGGAGGTGAGGAGAGAGGCAGTACTTTGCTCCCATCACATGTGGAATACATGGCCTTGCCTCTAAGCCAGTAAAGGCCTCCTGGGCCTGGACAGTGTGTCAGTCCAACATATCTTGTCAGGAATCTCTGGATTCATACATCAAGTCACACTTGTTGGAGCACCAGGACTCTAGTGGCCAGCAGGGCTTGCAGTGGGAGGTGGAATGAGCACATCCTTGGGCCAGGTAGCCTTCTCTCAAGCTGCCTGTAGTCACCAGGTCCAGCTCTTTGAAAATGAAGGCCCATGAAGGTAGCAAGGCCATCTGTGTCAGAAACAGGGAGCAGAAGCAGCTGCCATTTCCTCTCTTTCTCCTACCTCATATCATCTCCATCCCTTCTGGCACTGAATGATGTCCCCAGACTCTTTCAGTCCTTTCCTCTCCAGCATTTTCAAAGCCCTACTTGACCCACAATGCTAGGTTCATTCAACTATTCGATATAGTTTTGTGTGTCTTGAAATGTTTTATAACAAGAATGACCTTTAATCCCTCTGCAATTGATTTTTATGTAGCTTCAGAAGAATTCCAGTTGCATTGGGGTTTCTACATGGAGTTCCAGTTGTTTCACTGTCATTTACTAAAACTACTGTGATTCCCCACTGTTCTGCAGTTGCACTTTTTCATAAATCAACTGTCCATATATAAGCCTATCTGTTTCAAGTGTACGCTATTTCCATTGATCTGCTTGTCAGCCACAGCACACATATTGCAAGCTTAATTACTCTAGCATTTTAATAATTCTTACTCATCTGGTAGAGTAACCATTTTAATCTTCCCCTATTCCTTCAAGACTGTCTTGGCTATGCTTCGCCTGTTGCATGCCAATTTAAACATTACGCTCATTGTGTCACATTTCCCACAGATACGCACATAAACCGACGACATATTCACCCACAAAGCCTTTGGGATGTTTTATTTAGATTGCAGTCAATCTGTAGATTAAGGAGAATTAACATCTTTATACAACTGAATCTTCATATCCCTGATTATAATATACTTTATTTTAAGTTAGGTGTTTATGAATTTATCTAAACAGTGCTTTTATATTTTTCCATACAGTTCCTAAACGTTCTTTGATTAGATTTACTCTTCAATATTTAATATTTGGTATGACAGGTTACAGGCCACATTTTGCTTACTTCCATTTTCATTTTGCACTATTTGTTGCCGCAGAAACAAAGTTTAATTTTTGTGTATTGAAGTTATGCCAAGTAACCATGACATTCACTTTTTGTCATTGAATAGTTTAACCTTAGTTTTTTTTGGATTTTCTTCTCACACAGTCTAATCATCTGTTAATCACGGACACTTTATTTCTTATTTTATGAATTGCTATCTCTTCTGCTTCTCATTACTGCACTGGACAGTATCTCCATCAAAATATTGAATAGCAATGGTAAAGGGAGGAATCCTTATCTAATCCTTAATTTCAAAGCAAAAGCTTTCAAATTTCCCCATATGTGTATGATATTTGCTATATGTTTTCTCATATAGCCTTTATCTAGTTGACTAACTTTTGTTTTTTTCCATTTAAAGAGCTTTTTATTTTAGAATAGTGTTGTATTTACAGAAAAATTGCAAACATAGTACAGAGAGTTCTCACATGACCCACACTCACTTTCCCCTATTAATTAACATCTTAGTATGGTTCATTGTTTACAACTAATGAACCAATAGTGATACAATGTTATTAACAAAAGTTCACACTTTCTTTAGATTTCCTTAGTCATTACTTAATGTATTTTTTCTGTTCCAGGATCCTATCCAAGATTCTACAGGATATTTAGCCATTAAGCCTTCTTATTCTCCTCTTGGCTATGACAGCCCAGGCATTCCTTGTTTTTCATGACCTTGACAGTTTGGAGCAGTACTAGTCAAGCATATTGTAGGATGCCCCTCTCTTCGAATTTTGATGATGATTTTGTCATGATTATCTTGGTATTATGAGTTTGGAAAGGGGAGCACCACAGAGATAAACTGCTATTTTTATGACATCATATCAAATATAAATACCATCAACAAAGACTTACCACTGTTTTTGTTTTATTTCAGAATATTACGAGGGTGCAAATGCTTTGGTTACATATACTCCCTTTGAACCGCCCGAGTCAGAGCCACAAGCCTCCTATCCCCCAGACAATGCACTGCACCTGTTAGGTGGAAGTTTATCCATTCCCTCTGTCCCCCTCCCACCTGCCCAACACTTATCACTGTGGATATCAATCTTGATCACCTGGCATAAGGAGCGTTTTTCAGCCTTCCCCATTGTAAACTTACTCTTTTCCCCCTTTTCCACATTGCATTTTCTTGGGGAGGAAGTCACTGTGGCCAGCCAACACTTGAAAAGTATGGAGTATTTACATAACTGATTTGTAATTCTTCTACAGAGGAGATTTGTCTATACTCCCTCATTTATGTATTCAGTAATTTATTTATCAGCATAGACTCATGCATATAAATTTTATACTTTGAGGGAGAGGGTGGGGTACAAAAAAATTTATACTTTGAGAAATATCTCTTTTTTTGGGAATGTATGTCGATTTTTATTAAATACAATTATGTATAAATTTACTGTAACCAGGGAAATGCAACTTAAAACCACAATCAGATACCATCTTACTCCAACTAGAATGGCCATTATTAAAAAGTCAAAAAAAATTAGTTGTTAGTGTGGATGCAATGAAAATGAAACACTTATACACTCTTGCTGGTAATGTAAATTAGTATGAAACTTTCTCAAAGAATGAAAAGTAGATCTACCATTGATCCTGCAAACCCAGTACTGGAAGAGAGGAAAATAAATCATTATATCCAAAAGACATATCTACTCATATGTTTATCACAGCACAATTCAACACTGCAAAAATATGGAATATAGCTAAGTGCCCATCAACTGAATAGATTAAGAAATTGAGAGAGATATATGTATACACACACACACACACACACACAGACCGTGGAGTACTATTCAACAATAAAAAGGAGTGAAATAATGTCTTTTGCAGCAACTTAGATGGAACTGGAGGACATTATCCTAAGTGAAGTAACTCTGGAACAGAAAAATAAATGCTCCATATTCTCGCTTATAAGTGGAAACTAAACTATGGTTACATAAGGGCACACAGAGTGGTAGAATGGACATTGCAGACTTAAAAGGGTAAGGGTGGGAGGAGATGAGGCATGGAAAATTACCTATGTGGCACAATGTACACTACTCAGGTGATGAGTACACCAAAAGCCCAGACTTCACCACTATACAATATATACATACAACAGAATTCAACTTGTACCCCCCAAAACTTTAAATTTTATAAATACTAATAAGTTCACTATAGATATGATTTGTCTCATTCAATCTGTTACTATAGTTATCCAGTACTGGCACTCTTTGCTCCTAGAGCCATCTCTCACTTTCCCCTACTCTGCTTTCCACTATACAGGATTTGCATCCTGAAGGCTCCAGTTCCTAGGCTCACCAACCTTTGGCTGCCATTTTGGTTCAGGAAGATAGAGTGACTAGAGGTTTTTTCCTCCTTCTTCTGCATCAGGTGGCTTCTCCTTCAGTGTCTACATTTTTCATGGCTGCAGCCACCATCAGATAGTCCCACCATGATTCCAGATCCTGTTGAACCCAAACCTAGGCTCCAATAATGCTAAATTCCTCTGTTTGTCCTTCCGACCTAAAGGTGAAATTGACTTCCTCGGGTGGCTAACTATTGGGTTCTCCAACTTTCCGTTATTTGGCTTCTCTGTTACTTGTGTAAACAGTCCCCTGCATTAAATTCCCTATGTATTTAATATTGATAGAATTTTCTATTTTCCTAGAAAATCCTTGACCCTTACACATGGCCAGTTATACTGATCGATCTTCTAGTGTTAAACTTCTTTGCATTCCTGCAATAAATCCAACTCTGTCAACAGCATTTAAATATATTTAAAACTGTTCTATAACTAATGACAAAAATAAACAACACAAAATGTCTTTGGAACCTGAAATCTCCTCCAAGTAACATTCTATTCCTATCGTCCTCTCCATAGCCTTCTCAAAAAAAAAATTTTACACCCCTTGTTTGGGGATAAACATTAAAAATTTTAATTGCATAAGCAATAGAATAATATATCCAACTTGTAAAAAATTCAAGTCATACACATAAAGCTACAGAACACTCACTGTGTGATACAGCCCAAGTGATACTCAGAGGGAAATGGTTAGCCTTAAATATATGAGACAATAAAAATATTTAAAACATCTGCACTAAAGAAACTAAAGAATAAACACCATATGAAACTTGTTAGTAGAAGTTATGAAATAAAGAAGATAAAAGTAGAAATAGAGAAGCAGATAACAGTAGAGATAACTGACAAAACACAACTCATTGAAAATACTTACAAAATACACATTTTTCTAATTAGGATCAATTACTAAAGAAAAAAATCTAAACCATGGAAGTTAACATTCTACAAAATATAGATATAGAAGAGATTTGAATAAGAGAACACTACATATATGACTGCTCACCCTTGGTCACGGATACAACAGCTTCCCATTTAACATCTAGCTGGGGACTTGGAGTCATTTTTTACAAGGGTTACAGCTGGACAAATGGTCCAACTTGGAAGGGAGAGTACATTTCCCATGGAGCATTTAATCAAGGAGCCAAGGGCCAAGATGAGGGCTCTCATGAGTGAGTACTGAGGTGTCCACTCACCCCAGATCATAGGAGTCCCAAAGAATCCATCTCTGCCCTGTCAGTCCTGAAAGACTCCAGACAGAGTTGTCAGGCTGACAAATCCCTCAGTTCTCGACAATACAGGCATTGACCTGTATCATTGAAGATCTGCCTCAAGGGATTCAGGGCAGTGTAAGCCTTAGTCTACTGGGCACATACTCAGGTTAGCCCAGGGAGGTGTCACATGCCTCGGCAGGAATCCAGGTGAGGACCCTGAGGGGAAACCAAGGCAGCCCTGGACTCCAGAATGGAAGGGGCCCCAGCACTCTACTAGTGATCAGCTCTGGAAGATCCCTTTGCCGATGTGGACAGAATCCGAGGTTCTGCCGGCAGTCAAGGTGAGACACTGAAGGAGGACTAGGGAAACCCAGGACTCTAGGACAGAGGGGCCCCATCCCTGCCTCTGCCATCAATGATGTCCACCAACTTCTGCCTCAGGGGTTGACAGAGGTGAGGGCCTTGGTGTGAGGTCCAGACTTCAACTTGGTGGAGGGCAGAGGGTCCAGGCTCTGTTAGCAGTAAAGATGAGACACTGAGGGAGAGCTGAGGAAGTCCCCACTACAGGCAAAGAGATCCAAATAATCCAGCTCTTCCCCTGTTTTCAGCCCTGGGACATCCTGGGACAGACTTGTCAGGCAGAGCCCTTCCCCCTTAGAACAAAAGGGACTCTTGGAGTCAGATGCTGATGTCAACTAAGGGCCATAGAGGACAGAGATTCAGGCTCTGCCACATCCCAGTAGGGCTCCCCACATACCATTCTTGTCCCTGCAGTCACCCCTGGGAAACCCTGGTACGGGGCTGCATGTGACATCCACCAACTTGTGCCTGGGGGGCTGACAGTGGCGAGGGCCTTGGTCTGAGGTCCAGACTTCCAGTCAACCGTGAGGAGAGGGCCCAGGGTCTGTGAGGAGACAAGGTGAGATGCTGAGTGCGGACTGAGGGGGCCCCTCTCTGGTAGAGGGTCACCAAATAATCCAGTTCTGCCTCTCCTGTCACCTTGGGGAAGCCCGAGGAAGCCTGGGTGTGGGGGCAGGCTGTGACGTCCACCGACATCCATCTGGGGAGCTGACAGACACGAGGCCATTAGTCTGAGGGGCAGACTTCAGGTCGGCAGAGAGGAGAGGGCCCAGGCTCTGTGAGGAGTCAACTGAGATGATGAGGGTGGAGTGAGCGGGGCCCACCCTCTAGTAGACGGTCTCCAAATAATCCAGCTCCACTCCTGCTGTCATCTCAGGAAGCCAGCTTTGGGGGTGGGATTTGACGTCCACTGATGTCCATATAGGGGGCTGACAGAGACGAGGCCATCAGTCTGAGGGACAGACTTCAGATCGTCAGAGGGGAGAGGGCTAAGGCTCTGTGAGGAGTCAAGTGAGATGCTGAGGGTGGACTGAGAGGGCCCCACCCCACATAGATGGTCCCCAAATAATCCAGCTTTGCTCCTGCTGTCAGCCGTGGACCACCCAAGACAGACTTGTCAGGCTGAGTCCCTCCTGCTTAGTATTTAGGGGACTCTGGGAGTTGGAGCCTTGTGGGACCCGAGGCTAACTCAGTGCCATACAGGGCAGGGTCCTACGTCTCGATAGGGGGTGCCACAGTGCATCCTTGTCCCTGCAGTCGTCCCTGGGAAATGTGGGGCCCACTCACTGCCTTCTGCTCTGTATCAGAGATGTGAGCTCTTGTTTTGAGAGATTCTCAGGCCAGCAGAGGGGTGGGGTCTAGGGCCCTCCAGGAGAAAGCTGAGGGCCCTGAGTGAGCACAGAGGTGACCATCCACCCTAGAACAGTGGGGAGATCACAGAGCCTGACCCACCCTCCTGACAGCACTGGGAGTACCAGGGTTGCTCGTGTATCTGCAGCCTGAGGGCCCCTCACTTCCCCTTACAGGGGCTCCAGGAACCCACAGTGAGACATTGGTCTGAGGCAGTGTCCTCAGGTCACAGAGCAGAGGAGGCCCAGGCCGTGACAGCAGTAAAGGTGAGGCACACACTCTGAAAGTGTGCCAGAGGCTCTTCCCTCCCCAGGACAGACGGGACCCAATAGTGCCTGGCCCCACCCACCCACTATCAGCACTGGAGCCTCATACTCTTCAGTCCAACTGCACCTGAGGAGCCATTTCCTTTTCTTGTTGATGTGCTCAGGGGACAGGCTGAACAGGAGGAGAGGAGCCCTGGAAGGTCCCAGGGCATCCCCTAAGGAGAAGACCTTTAGGCTGCACTTTGTTTTCTTTTTTTTTTTTTATTTCATCTTGTTATGGGGGATACAGAATTGCAGGTTACATACGTTGCTCCTGTACCGCCTTTCCACCCAAGTCAGAGCTCCAGGCGTGTCTGTTCCCCAGTTCGTGCGCATTGCACCCATCATGTAGGTGTATATCTCTCCCTTCCCCACCCCCCCTTCCCGAGTCAGCACCTTCAAGTGTTACCAATCCCCAAACGGTGCGCAATGCACTCATGTGTAGGCATACACCCCCCCTTCCCCCACCACCCACCTCAGTCTGATATCCCATTGGTGTCGTTCCCAGATTTGTATTTAGGTGATGATCAGGGAAACCAATTTTCTGGTGAGTACATGTGATGCTTGCTTTTCCATTCTTGGGATACTTCACTAATATAATGGGTTCCAACTCTCTCGAGGAGAACCATAGAGATGTTGTATCTTCATTATTCCTTATAGCTGAGTAATATTCCATGGTATACATATACCACAGCTTACTAATCCAATCATGATTTGATGGGCATTTGGGTTGTTTCCACATCTTTGCTATTGTGAATTGTGCTGCTATAAAATTAGGGTACATGTGTCTTTGTTACAGAATGACCTTTTTTCCTTTGGGTATATGCCCAGTAATGGGATGCTGGGTCCATTGGCAGGTCTACTTAAATCTATTTAAGATACCTCCATAATGCTTTCCACAGGGGTTGCACTAGTTTGCAGTCCCACCAGCAGCGTATGAGTGTTCGTGTCTCTCCACACCCACGCGAAAATGTGTTGTTTTGGGTTTTTTTGATAAAGGCCATTCTCACTGCGATTAAGTGATATCTCATTGTGGTTTTGATTTGCATTTCTCTGATGATTAGGGATGTTGAGCATTTTTTCATATGTTTGTTAGCCATTCTTATATCTTCTTTCGAGAAGTTTCTATTCATGTCATTTGCCCACTTTTTGATAGGGTTACTTGATTTTTTCTTGCGGATTTTCCTGAGTTCTAAATAGATTGCTGTTATCAGTCC
>JAPYYL010000031.1:9828887-9866409 GCA_028534055.1 Eulemur mongoz | reverse complement strand
GGAGAAGGAACTCTTTAGTGGATATTTTGGTCAGCCTGATGACTACGTGGCGTGGTGTTTTCCTATTTTCTATGAATCTCCCAGGGGTCCTTTGAGCTTCTTGAATCTGTATGTCTAGAGTATTGGCAATGCCTTGAAAATTTTCCTCGATTATGTCTTCAGATAGCTTGTCCAACCCTTGCTTATTATCTCCTTCACCCTCAGGAATGCCAATAACTCTCAAGTTAGGTTTGTTCACATAATCCCACATTTCCTGAAGACTCAGACCCTTTCTCTTACTTTTTTGATCTATCTCTGTGACTGACTTTAAATTAGTTGGAAGGAATTATCTTCAATTTCTGAGATTCTTTCCTCTGTTTTATCTACCCTGCTCTTGAGACTTTCCACAGTGTTTTGTAGCTGTCTGATTGAATTCTTCATTTCTAGGAGTTCAGTTTGTTTTTTCTTCAATATTTCAATTTCTTTAGTGATTTTTTCCCTCCAAATCCTGTATTTTTTTGTGTGTTTTCCTTGTGTTGCTTATCCATTGATTCTTGTATATTATTCAGCTTGTTTATGATCCATAATTGGAATTCTTCCTGTGACATGTTGGTGTTTTGAGTCTGGTTTGTGTCAAATGGTTGAGAGCTGGTATTTCTCTTTGGGGGTGAGCTTTCTGTTTCATTCTTTGTGCCTCCTGTGTTTTTTCGCTGGGCCCTTCCCATCTAGATTAATCGTTGGATCTTTTCTTATAGATTTAGTCTGCTTAACAGCACTGTTTGTGCTCTATTCTTAGGCTGTGAAACAGTCTATGTATATTGCTTCCTTTGGCAAGAGGGGAAGACTGTTGTGAATTGTTTAGAGATTTTTCTATTTCAGTTTGGGGACTGCTTCTGATGGGTCCAATTCCAGAGGATTGGAGTGATCCAAGACTGCTTTGGCGAGTTAGGACACTGTGTTGTGGTCTTTCGGAAAGCAGGCAGGGTCCACACTACTAGTAGATCGAAATTCTCTTTGTTTGTTTGTTTTTCTTTGTTTCTTCCTCTATAGGGGTGGTTTCTGTCTCTATCTGCAGGAAAGACACTAGCTATGGGGAGTGGACGGTGCCCTCACTCGCTCAGTTCCCCAGTTGCTGCAGCTCCCATGGGCAAAAGTCTGCCTTGGCCCAATGTCCCCAGGGACCAGGCTCCACACTCTCACTTCTTGAGAAGTAGTCAATGTTTAGACATGGGCGGGTTCCCTATATAAGGTCTGTGGACCAGGGGAGGGGGCCATCCAGGGAGTCTCTTGGCACCCTATTGCTCTACAGTGACTTGGCTTTGGGCCCCAAGATGGCGATTGCATGCCCGCAGATCTCCAGTGTTTAGGGTGACTACTCAGGTTCCGGTATGTACCAGAGCCAGGGGCCTGGCCCGTTCTGAAGCTTACCGTGGCTTCCCAGTTAGAAGGCAAAAAGTGAGAAGAAATAAAGAAAAAGAAAAAAGAAAAGAAAAAAAAGTAACAGAAAAGAAAGAAAAGAAGGAGAAGAAAAAGGAAGAGAAAAGAAAAGGAGAAGAGAAGAGGAAAAAAAGGAAAAAGAGAAAAGAAAAAACAAAACCAAAAAAAAAACCAAAACAAACAAACAAAAAAAACCGAACAAACAAATAACACAAAAAGACCTAACCCAGAAACACCAAAAACACAAACACAAAAGAATAAAAACAGAGCTACACAGCACCACAGCACATCGCTAAACGAAGGGATACACAAATCTGAAGTATATAGTTCAGCGGCCTAATGATTGTGTTTTTGCGCCTTAGCGCAGCTCCTCCCCTTCATGCCTGCTCTGTTGAATCCCGAGCGGCGACTCAATGTTTTTTTCACGTCTTAGCGCAGCTCCACCCCTTCATGCCAAGCGCGGCCCCGGCGGAGATGGTGCGGGCCCAGAGACCAGCAGAGGGCACCGGGGAGAGAGAGCCGCTGGGCACCTTATGGCTCCTGAGCGGTTCCGCCTTTGCTTTCAAGATGGCGCCTGCAGCGCTCCGGGGTTGGAGGGGGACCGTTTCTCCGGCAGGCAGAGACTAGAGACCGCCACTGATGGGGGGTTGGCGGGCAAAGCCGCCGGGGGCCACAGGCTGAAGAACCACCGACAAAAGTAGCGCAGAGGTACAGCGCAATTCGCTGATTGAGGATTCTTTGTGCCCGTCCCCCCTGGCGCAGGTCCATCCCTTCTCACCAAGGGCTATCTCAGCCGAGACTTCCCAGGTTCCAAGCTATTCTCCCAAAAAAGCCTCCTGTCTGCAATGCCCTACGTCTCCCTCGGTGATTCTGCTCTAGCTTGCGGGGGGTATCCAAGCAATTGGGGGTGGAGGTCAGTGAGGAGAGCAAGTCACTTTCCCAAAAGACTGCCCCCACCCCACCTAGGGGCGGGCACAGTCGGCCCGCACTCCGCTGGCTGCTGTCTGTTCCGCACCTTCCGCAGAGTTCCACTATCTTAATTTTCGTTCACCTCAGACCTCACTTGCTCTGTTTGTCCCATGTTGATTCTCCATGGATTCACACCGCTGTTCCTGTGTGGGAGCGGTCCTCTAGCATTATGGCAGGTCCGGATCCATGGCTTCCTCGCCGGAGCACAGATCCAAGCAGTCACCACCACTCCACCATCTTCCCTATCGACGAGATCATTACCTTCTCAGGTAGCCGTGGTTCACGTGGTCCCGAAACATTGATGAGCACAGAGATTGAGCTTAGGTTGCACTCTGTAGAGCCTGTAGGGTGTGGTTCTTACTCAGGCCTCTGACATGCTCCCTCTTTTTCCAGGTCTGTGGGTCCCCATCACCCAGCTCCTGCCTGTTTTCCCTGACCAGAGCCATCATGCCTCCCCGCCTCTCTCAGAGGAATCAGTGCCTTCAGGCCCAAAGACAGGCCCAGGACAAGGTGGGTGCACAGGCTCCCAGGGGTCAGGAGGAGGGGGTGGCTGCCTCCTCCTCTACTGTCACCCCAGGCACCCTGGAAAAGGTTGCTGCTGTAACACTGAGTCCTCAGGGAGCCTCCTCCTCTCCCATGGTCCTGGCCTCCAATCCAGAGCACCACTCAAATGAAGCCTCCATCACTGGACAACAGGAGGGGCTAAGCATCTCTGAGCACCCAGCAGTCCCGGTGTCCCTGCTGCAAGAGGAGCTAGAAGACAAGATGTCTGATTTGGTTCATTTCCTGCTCCTCAAGTATTGAATGAAGGTGCTGACCACCAAGGAAGAAATGCTGAATATTGTCATCACAGATTATCAAGATTTCTTCCCTGAGAGCTTTATCAATGCCTCCAAGTGCATGCAGCTGATCTTTGGCATCGATGTGAAGGAAGTGGATCCCGCCAGCCACTGCTATGTCCTTGTCACTGCCCTGGGCCTCACCTACAGTGAGGAGCTGAATGATACCCAGCACTTTCCCAAGGCTGGCCTCCTGATAATCACCTTGGGTGTCATTTACATTCAGGGCTATTGTGCCCAGGAGGAGGTCATCTGGGAAGCACTGGGTACCATGGGGGTGCATACTGGGAGACAGCATTACATCTACGGAAGCCCCGGAAACTCGTCACCCAGAATTGGGTACAGGTAGGGTACCTGGAATACCGGCAGGTGCCCAACAGTGATCCTGCATGTTACGAGTTCCTGCGGGGTCCCAGGGAACATACTGAAACCACCAAGATGAAAGTCCTGGAATATGTGGCCAGGTTCAATTGGAGAGACCCCAGATCCTTCCCACTCCTGTATGAAGAGACTTTGAGAGATGAGGTAGAGAGAGTGTGAGCAGGAGTTGCAGGCAGGTCCAATGGGGGGGGGTAGGGCCAGTGAACATCCAGGTGCCCTTCCAGTGGCTCCTCCTGCCCCATGAAAAATTACTCCTTTCTTTACTCTGTGCTTGAAGAAAGCAGTTAGTGTTTAAAGAGGTGGAGGGCCCCAGTAGCTTGGAGAGACCACCAATGCATAAGCTTTGTGTCCATGTTACATTTGGGTGTTTTGCATATTGACCTTTGTTTTTCTTTTGGAATTTTTCAAATTTTGTTCATTTTCATAGAATAAATCTTAATTTACTAATTAATTAAATCATTAGCTTCAGCATCTAAGATGGGGAATGATATTCACCACACATGTAATTTTGCTTGTCAAAAGTAAGAGTTTGCCATTTTGTAAAAGAAATGTGGTCACATTCCATTTCATTTTGCTGCTCAGAACAAAGTGGAATTGGAATGTCATTGCAATAGGAATTTTCTTGGAAATGTGAAATAACTTTACATTTCAATATGTTGAGTTATGAAATAGAGAAATGAAATTTAAAGACACTTCCTTCTTACCATGTTATCCTTGTTCACATGTTTTACTATGAAATTAAAATACATGTGTGTGTATGAATTTGCTTGGCTTATTGAGAAAGTAGGGGAAATTTAATCTCAATAAATAAGACCCCTACTCACTGGCACATTTGTTTCCCAAATATTCATTGACCATCTGCTGTTTGAAAGGCCCTGGGTTAATGGAGACACTAGGGTAAGCCAGACCCACACCTTCCCATAGAATTAGAGAGTCTGGGACCTGCAGTCCTATAATTAAGGTGGTGAAATGTCCTCTAAGTCCTAAAGAACAAGTGATGTATGGGTTGAATGGTGGAGCTTCTGCTGAGAGCAGTGGGGCATGAGTGCCCTGACCCGGGGAAGTTTGGGGCTTGGGGAAACTGAAGTTCCTTCTGTGCGAGTTGGTTGTAATGAAGTTGGGTGGTGGCAGGGCAAGACTCTCACACCATGTGAGTCCTGACTTAGCGCTGAGAGCAAAGCCTGCAAGGGGGAACTGTCCTGAGCAGTTCATTCTGGATGCTGAGCAAAGCAGAGACCATTCTCGAGGTGGGGGGGGGTGGAAAATGTCCTGTGCTCTTGTCCACTGCAGTTGAGCACAGTGCCAGAGCCAGCTGATCAATAATTGTCTTCTGCAGGGATTTCCTGAGAGATATGATAAATTTCCCATGAAGTGAGGCCCCCAAGCCTCTGGCCAGGTGTACATTGGCCTGGCTGAGAGAGCCAAAGCTGACACTATTTAAATAGTATTTTATTTAGGTTATCTCAAGTGAAATTTGCCCAATTGTAAGGGCTTATATTTGAAGTCGTGATTAAATGGATGAAAATAGCAGTTTGGCTAGAAAAGCAGCTGGAAGGGAGAGAAGGAGTTGGTCTTTGATTCAGATGCTAGGAGCTTTGAGCTGTATCCAGCTGGGGAAGACTCCCTCATACCCAAATTAAATAGTAAATCATCTAGGAGGTAATTTTTAATGAGTTTTATCTATGAAGCAACATTTTTGGCTGAATTGGAATTCCCTGTCCTATTGCACTGCGTACTCAGAGGTTTTTAGATAATAACGACACTAGCAAAAACAAAATTTCCAGAGGTAAGTGTACTAGGATCTGTGGTCCAAATATACTAGTAATGCAAATAACTGTCAATCAATAAAGATCTAACATATGCCAGACACCGTGTCAGGTGTTTACATACATTGCACACATTCCAACAGTCCTACCACATAGATCCTATCAAACCTATTTCACCGATGAAGAACCTCAGGCTCACAGGGCTTGGTAGATTCCGATAAACACGTGGCTAATAAGCAATGGGGTTGAGACTAGATCCCTTCCCTTGTGGACAGAATGGTGTCTGCCCTAAAATGCATATGCTGAAACCCTAAACCCTGGTATATCAGTCTGTGACTGTATTTGGAGATACAGTCTTTAAAGAGGTCATTGAGGTAAAATGAGGGCACTAGGGTGGGCTCTATTTTAACGACTGGTGTCCTTATGAGAAGAGGAGGTTAGGACACAGACACACATAGAGGAAAGACCCTGTGGAGATGCAGGAAGAAGACAGCCATCTCCAAAACCAAGGAAAGGGGCTTCAGAACAAACCGACCCTGCCATCACTTAGATAGTGGACTTCAAGCCTCCAGAACAATGACACTATACATTTCTGTTGTTTAACCCCCCCCCAGTCCATGGCACGTTTCCATGGCAACCCAAGAAATCTAATACATATGGTCTGAATTCATCTAGCACCCACATAATTCCCACTCATCTGAACCTGAAGCAGACCTTGGTCTTGCTTCATTTCTCTTCTCATGATTCCATAATGTTTCTCAGGCAAACAAAACAAGGACTGTGGTCCAGGAATTAAAAGCAGGCCCAAAAATGTGCTATGGAATGAAATGTGTCCCCCAAAATTCATACATTGAAGCCCTAAGCCCCAATGTCATAGTCTTTGATGATAGGGCCTTTGGGAGGTAATTCGGTTTGGTCAAGGACATGAGGGTGGAGTCCTCATGATGGGATTAGTGCCCTTACAAGAAGAGACACCAGAGAAGTAGTTTGCTCTTTTTATTTCTCCTTGCCACATTAGGACGCACAGACAGGGTGGCCATCTGTAAGCCAGAAAGAAAGTCCTCACCAGACTCCCACTACCCTGGCACCCTGATCTCAGACTTCCCAGATTCTAGGACTATGAGAAAGTAACTGTCTGTTGTTTGAGCTTCCAGTCCAGAGTATTTCCTTATGGCAGTTTGCAATGAGTAAGGCAAGAAGGAGGATGGCAATGTGAACCAAATGCAATTTAGGGATTGTATGTGGTTTCTTGAGAGCCAAACCTGCCCAGATGCCAGCATTTATGTGCAGTACCAGTACTTTACTACATTACCGTGCCTTTTCCTGAGTCTTGCCCTGTGGGCCTGCCTGTGCAACTCTGGAATCCAGCCTGCTGCCCAGCTCTTTGTGGCTGCATCCTCTAAAGGCTGTGCCCTGCTGCCAGTGGCACTGCTGAGAGTCACTTCTCCTCTCTGCAGAAATACTCTCTGCAGAAGGCACTTAACTGTCCCTCTTCCTCACTCTGGAGCCCCTGTGATAGCAAAGGTCCCTTTGACTTTGAATAGTGAACTTTAGACACTTGATCATTCTGTTGGATGTCTTCAATACATTCCCCAAATGTTTTTCAAATAAGTTGATGAGTCGAGTCTGATTTGGCCCATAATTTACCAGTTCCTGAGATACAGCCTTGATGTTAGAGGGAAAGTTTTTAAACCACCAACCCATGGTATTTACAATAGGACTTTAATGGGGTGCCTTATTTGAAACTGGCCACCGAGCACATACATAAAGAGCTTTCCAGGGTGATCAAAAACCAAAGCCTCTCATGTTAGTCAGCTTAGACTGCCAAAACAAAATACCATAGAATGGGAGGCTTAAACAGCATATACTTACTCCTCATAGTTTTGGAGGCTGGGAAGTCTGACATCAAGGTACTGGCAGATTTGATCCCTGGTGAGGGCTGTCTTCCTGGTTTGTGGACAGCTGCCCTCTCTTAGTGTGTACACATGGCAGAGAGACACAGAGAGAGCAAGAAACCTCTCTCATGCTTCTTCTTATAAGGGCACTAATCCAATTATCACGGCCCCATCCTGATGACCTAATTTGACCCTAATTACTTCCAAAAGGCCCTATCTACACATACATCACATTGGGGCTTAGGGCTTCAACATATAAATTTGGAGCAAGGGGACACTGTTCAGTTCACAGCATCTCCTTTATATTGGTAAATGAGGAAAGATTATGGAAATCACTGTGAAGCAAATATCTCCCAAACATGAATTCCTAAAATGCTGCTATCCTGCTAGGAAGTAAAAAGTGGTTCCTTAGTAGACATGCCTGCTCAGATTAAAAATGAAGGGATAACCATCTTTCCACTGCTTGTGCTCCATGTATCTGCCCCACAAGAAAATCCTGGCTTTCAGTGTGTCTAAGGACATCCTGTGTAGATCTTCAGTCATGCAGAGGGTAGCAGAGACTCAGAGGTTAAGATTTTGCCCCTATGTCAAATGGAAAGAGAAAGTCCTCAGCCTACTGGGATGACAGATGGTGCTGCAAAGGACAGTGAAGAAAAGTGCCATTGAGTGAAGATGGCAAAGCCTTCCTGCTGACTTTTACAGGATCCTTCGAAAAATACATGTGATCCTGTAATTGAAAGCATCTCTCATGTAGTAGTTCCTTTAAAATTTGGAGAGCTTGGGCAAAATCTGGCCTTCTCAGAAACTCCTCCCAGCAGTGAAGGGTGTTGTCATAACACATTATAGCCATGGCTTTTTTTTGAGCACCTACTATGTAACCGTTTGTGGCAAGGATTTTAAGTGCTCTTACACATATTGTCTTCTGCTCCCTCCTAGACAAATGGGAACAGTATAGTCCTCCTGTAATGAGGAAACGTCATGTGACTATCCTTTTTCACTGGATAATGAGCAGAGGCCTTGTTTGTCTCATTAAGGCACTAGAGAGCCAGGGGGCCATTTCCTCGCGTTCTCCCTCCATTCAATGTCAAGGAAGGCATCTCCATGTGACATGGGGGAGTCACAAGGAGGAATCAGCCTTGGGTCACTTGAGAGCCCCTGACAAACCACATCAGAATTTATATGCATGGAAAATAAGCTTTTCTTGTGTTTAGCCATTCAAATTTAGAGTTTATTTCATGACCTTGCAGTTACTTCAAATTATACAAAGCTAATATTTTTGGTGTCAAGATTTTTTAGATGTTTCAATTGCAAAGGAATAGTGCCTATATTCTTCTAAAACTATAGACAAATCACAATTCCTCTCCTTACAAAGTTCATCTACCATTCAGTTCCCTCCTCAGAGATAACCACTACTGTTCATAGTAATATGGTGTGCATTAATTTAAGCCTTATTCTAGGGGTTTTAGACGTAGGTGCACTGTGAAAACATACAGTGCTGTTAAATACCCACAGGTATGATGGACATATAGATCTATCACATGCCTTTGCCACTTAATAAGATGAGTGCAGCACCTTCCACCCTCAATTTTTGTAACTGCTCCCTCAAACTGTAAAGTAGCTGTGTGTCACAGTTAACTAAACCTTCCTTCTTCTGATGGACACATAATCTGTTTTCCAATTGTTGCTATGATTTGTAAAAGTGAAATAATATCTCTGAACCTGAAATTCTTGGGCAAATATGCATGTTTTCTAATAAGAAAGATACATTCACATGGACATTGGCTGAAAGAGGAAATGGTATGAATAGTTCAACTTTTTACAAATATCATCAAAATTTTATTCCAAATATACTGTACCAAGGTAGTTTCTCAGAAATGTATGTGAATATCCTACACTCTAACAAATGTATTATTTTATCAATCTTTTAAATTTTGGTGAAAATTATGAATAAAATTTGGTCAAGAAATACTGTTTCACTGTTATTTTAATTTGCATTTGCACTGTCTCTGATTAGGTTAATTCCTCCCCCAGATGAAGCTGGATTCAGGCAGTGATGTCCTGAGTAAGACCATTCTTCTAAGCTTGATTTAAGCATCTGAAATGTCAGCATACCTTTCCTTTAAAGAAGGAAAGATTTGGTCAGACTGACAAGGAGCCTGGGAAGTAGAGCAGACAGGAATTCTCAGTGAGTGATGAGTGTTAGGGCAATCATGAGTACAGCAGTGGCCAGAGTCCAGGAGAGAGACCAGGTGCAAAGCCATGGCCACAGAGCTCCATGCAGGCTGGCAATCAGAGCTCTGCCTACAGAGCTCAGCCCAGTTGGGGAAGCACCAGAGGGCAGGAAGGGGCAGGGAGGAGGGAGGACAGGACAAGGCCCATGAATGGGCTTGGGAAATCGGGGGCCCATCATTCATCCCCAGCTGGAAGCTGCAGTGTAATCTGAGTGGCCAGGCTTGTTTGGTCGAAGGAGACACCCCAGCCCCCTTAGGATCCCCAAGCTCTGTCTGGAGGAGCAGAGCTGACACCCTGCATCACTCTGGGTGAGTCCCTTCAAGTCTCTTGACCCCTCTAGTGGTCCAGTGCACCCTGGCCGGGGTCCCAGCCTGGGAGCTGTCTCAACACCTGTGGGGGCTGGGGTTTCATCCCCTGTGTACCCTGGACCCCCTCAAACTCCACTGCATGGGTGGGTGGGTTGGTGATCAATACCAACAGGTGAGATAGGCCTGGAAGAGCACTGGGCAGGGGAAGGCAGCAGTTCGGCTACTTGGAGGGTAAACTGGAGGAAGGATGCCCAGGGTTTAATTACCCCAGACTCTGCTGATGAGGGGCTGGCTGTGGACATGCCATGACAATGTAGGTGGCACCCTTCCTTGTCATACTGACCGATGTGTGAGGCCCAGTGCAGGAAGAAACAGGCCCCTTCGTATTGGCAGCATCCACACCTCCAAGAGGGTGATTGGGCCTGTGGAGGAGACGTCCAGGATGACACTATCAGGGACAGTAGAGGGAAATTCTGATGTCAGATGAGCAGTTGTGGCACGTGCCTTCCATGAAGGCAGAAGGCCCAGGTGGGGGGCAGGCTCCACATTTTGAATCGGCCAATGGGACCTTCTGGTATTTTGATCCATCCATTCCTTCCTTCATTCCTTCATTCATTACTAAATTTGTTAGACATCTATTGAGGAAAACCACCAAGTAAACAAAACAAAAGAAGGGGCCAGTTACTTCAATCTGCTGTGGGGAAGGTAGTGAGGTGGAGACACACGTGAGAGTTTTAGGAAGTCGGGTTCAGTGAAATGATGGCGAGAATATTTAATAATCTGACTTTTGGGGCTGAGCAGGTGGAAGCCGCTCCCCTTAGCTGAAGATGAGGGGAAAGGAGGAAGAGTCGGTCGTGTTGGGATGAGGAAGAGTGGGGAGGATGAGGTCACTATGAACTGTGCAGGTGGGGAGGTGCTTTGGCCCATCCAGGTGGAGGTGTCCAGTGGGAAAATGGGTCTGTCTATTTGGACAGGAAACAGGGCTGGACCTGATGTTTGGCTGCAACAACAGGGGTTGCTTCCAGCTACAGGTTTAGGTTAAGCAGAGTGCTGTGTAGATAGTGGCCTACATGCTTGTAATAGTTTGCATTCTCTGCAGAAATACAAGCAAGAATATCAGGGAGCAGCAGAGCTGCTGGTATAAGTCCTGGGTCTGCAGGTCTGATAACCCAGAGATAAGTGGTCTGGGAACAGGTGAAGATGGATATCCCAGATCAGAAATTGAGAGAATTCACCCTGCTTCCACTTTTTTTGTTCTGGGGACAATCTCAGTTGCTGCCACATTAGTGAGTGCAATATTCCTTACTCAGTTTAGGGACTGAAATGCCAACCTCTTTCAAAAATACCCTCATAGACACAATGTTTGACTAGCTCTCTGACCCCAGCCAACTCAGCACATAAAATTAACCATCATCTGTCAATCCTGTCTCCACTTGGCACCTATACGCAGCTGTTTAGACCATACCTAAGGTCCAAATAGAAACAAGAACAAGGTAGTCATTCTGCCTAACTTAATACAAGTGTCCTGCACACAATCAGAAAAATACCAATTGTTTCCCCAGAAGAGGAGATAAGTTAGTTCCTTCAATGAGGTTTTTCTTGTTCTGGTATCCCATAACTTAAATAATATTACGTAAATTCAACAATACTTAAATACTGATATGAAGTCAACACATACCTGTTACATGATAAGGAAGTACAGGAGGAAAGAAAATAAAGGTATTTGATATATATATATATATATACACACACACACAAACAAATGTATTTGTGAAAAATAGCAGTGTAATGGCCTTTTGAAGTCATAGGTAACAGCATCAGGTAGGTGACAATACTTTGCAGGGCTGCAGTTCTCTAGGAGGCTGTATACCCTCTGAATCAGCATCCAATATATGGTGTGGTTTCTGTCATAGCCAGTATTCAAAGGTCCAGGAATTAAGGGCTGGAAGTGAGTGTGGCACCACTCCCCTTACACCTAGTGACCTACCAGCAAAGGTTTTGCTTCCTGTGCTCACAACAACCTTATGCTCTGCTGGCCTAAAAGTCTTAGTTCCAGGTGGAGGAATGCTTCCTCCAGGAGACACAACAACAATTCCACTCAACTGGAGATACGATGGCCACCAGTCACTTTGGGCTCATTATGCCTTCGACTCAATAGGCTAAGAGTTGCTGTGTTGGCTGGGGTGACTGATCTGGACTAGCAAGGGGAAACTGGACTGCTGCTCCACCATGGAGGCAAGGAAGAGCATGTCTGGAATACAGGAGATCCCTCAGGGAGTCCCATAACATTGCCATGTCCTGTGATTAATGTCAGTGAAAAATTACAACAACCCAATCCAGGCAGGACTAGGAATGCCCGACCTAACAAGAATGGACTTTGGGTCACCCCACCAGCTAAAGAACCACAGCCAGCTGAGGTGCTGAAAGCCAAGAGAATACAGAATGGGTAGTAGAAGGTGGTTAGAAATACCAGCTACCACTATGTGACCGGTTACATAAACAAGAACCATAATTGTCATGAGTAGTTCCTCATTTTGTTATGAATACATTTGTCTACAAAATGCCTTTCAGTTAGATCCAAGTTGTTGTGTATATCAATACCTCCGTTTTTATTGCTGAGTAGTGTACTGCTGTGTGGAGGCATCACAGTTTGTTTATCCATCACCTGTGGAATGATAGTGGGTTGTTTGCAGATTTGGGCAAATATGAATAGGGCTGCCATAAATATTTAGGTGTATGTTTTTGCATGAGCATACAGTTTTGTTGCTCCCAAGAGTGGCATTGCTCAGTCATATGGTAAGCGTGTGTTTATAAGACATTACTCAATCATTTTCCACAGTGACTGTAACATTTTACTTTCTCACACTAATGCATGAGATTTCAAGTTGTTCTTTGTCCTCATTAGCACTGTCAGTACTTTTATTTTAATCATTTGCAAATGTGTGTCCTGTTATCTCATTTATATTTCAATTTGCATTTCTCTAATGGCCAATGGATGGAAACTGCTTTCATGTGCTTATTTGCCATTATATGCCCTCCTTGGTAAAGCGCTTCTGGAGGTATTTTGTCCATTACTGAAACTGGGTCATTTGTTTTCTAATTTTCAAGTTTTGTGAACCCTTTATGTATTCCAGATACAAATCCTTCACTGGATATATGATCTACGAATATTTTGTTCCCATTGTTAGCTTGCCTTTTTGACTTTTATTCTGCCTTTCTCAGATCAAAATTGTAAATTCTCAGGAAGTCTAATTTAATTTTTGTCCTTTAGGAATCATGCTTTTGGTGTCATGTTCAAGATCTCTTTGCATATGGCAGGTCATGAGATTTTCTCCCATGCTTTCTTTAAAAGTGTTATTGTTTTTCATTTAAGATTTAGGTATATGATACATTTCTTACACATGGGAGTCTAACTGTTCCAATACTATTTCTTGAAAAGACCAACTGTTTTCAATTTAATTGTCTTAGATCTTTGTAAAACTACAGGCTATACTTCTGTAGGTCTATTTGTGTATTCTCTGATCAATTTCATTCACCTATGTGTCTATCCTTGAGCCAATATCATAGTTTCTTGATTACTGTAGCATTATCTTAAAGTCAGATAGTGTAATTGCACTTGTATCCCATGCATAGATTCAAATAAAACATAAATGGAGAAAAAAGATTTTTAAAAAAATCAGGTAAAATAGGTCTTCCAATTTTATTTTACTTTTGAAAATTATGTTTTCTTGACAAATAAAAATTGTATATATTTAAGGTGTACAACGTGATGTTTTGATATACATATACATTGTGAAATGGTTAGCACAATTAACGTCTACTCATATAGTTACTATTTTGTATGCGTAGCAAGAACATTTAAGATCTATTCTGTTAGAAAATTTCAAGTATACAGTTCATTACCATTAACTATAGTTATAGTATTGTACATCAGATCTCCAGAATGTATTCATCTAACTGAAATTTTGTACCCGTTGACCAAAATTCCCCCATTTCTCCCAACCCCAGGCCTGGGCAACGACCTTTCTACTCTCTATTTCTGTGAGTTTGACTTCTTTAGATGCCACATATAAGTGAGATCATGCAGTATTTCTCTTTCTGTGCGTGGCTTATTTCTCTTACCATAGTCTGAGCCCTCCAGGTTGATCTATGTTGTAGCAAATGGCAGAATTTTCTTCTTTTGTATGTCTGGATAACACTCACATGTTCTTTACCCATTCATTTATTGATGAAACTTAGGTTTTCTCCATTTGTTGACTATTGTCAATAACACTGCAATGAACATGGGAGTGCAAATACCTCTCTGAGATCCCGATTTCAATTCCTTTGGATATATAACCAGAACTGAGATTGCTGGATCACAGGATAGTTCTACTTTTATTGTTTTGAGGGATTTTCATGCTATTTTCCATGACGGCTGTGCCAATTCACATTCCCAGAAACAATGTACAAGGGTTTCCTGTTCTCCATATACTCACCAACGCTTGTTATCATTTCACTTTGGATAGTAGCCATCCTAACAAGTGCGAGGTGGTATGTCAATGTGGTTTTGATTTTCATTTCCCTAATGATTAGTGATGCTGAGCACTTTGATATATACCTGTTGGTCACTTGTATGTCTTCCTCAGAGAAACGTCTATGCAGATCCTTTGCCTATTTTTAAGTTGTTTCTTATTTCTTTTCTTTGCCATTGAGTTGTATGAGGTGCTTATAGGTTTTGAATATAAGCCTCCTATCAGATATATGGTTTGCAAGTATTTTCTCCCATTCTGTAAGTTGCCTTTTCATGTCATTGATTTTTTTTTTTCCCTTGCTGTGCAGAAAGTTTAGTTTGATATGGCTCCACTTGTTTCTTTTTGCTTTTGTTGTCTGTGCTTTTTGGAGTCAAAGGCATAAAGCCATTGCCAAAACCAATGTCAAGGAGTGTTTCCCCTATGTTTTAATCTACCTTTTCGATGTGTCCTTGCATTTGCTTTGCTGGTATTTTGTTGAGGATTTTTGAATGTATATTCATGTGAGATATTGGTCTGTAGTTTTCTTTTATTGTTGTTGCTTCTTTCCCTGGCTTTGATATCAGGATGATGCTGGCTTCATAGAATGAGTTAGGAAGGATTCCCTCCTTCCCAATGTTATGGAATAGTGTCAGTACAATAGGTGCCAGTTCTTCTTTGTAGGTCTGGTAGAGTTCAGCTGTGAATCTGTGTGGTCCTGGGATTTTTGCTATTGGGATATTTTTTTATTAGTCTTTCGGTCTTGCTGCTTGCTATTGGGCAGGTAAGGATTTCTATTTCTTCCTGATTCAAGCCTGGGAGGTTGTGTGTTTCCAAAACTGTATCCATTTCCTCTAGATTTTCTGGTTTTTGTGTGTAGAGGTTTTCCTAGTAGTCTTGGATGGCATTTTTACTTCTGTGATGTGAATTGTAATGTATTCTTTTTATTTCTGATGGAGCTTATCTTAACTCTTTCTCTTTTATTCTTCCTTAGGTTATCTAGTGGCCTATTGCTTTTGTTTATCTTTTCAAAGAGCCAAGTTTTCATTTCATTGATCCTCTTGCAGTTTCTTTGTTTCAATTTTGTTTAGTTCTGCTTTGATCTTTATTTCACTTCTTCTGCTAGCTTTGGATTTGGTTTCTTCTCCTTTTTCTAGTTCCTTGAGGTGTGATATTCGCTTGTTAATGTGTGATCTTTATGTCTTTTTCATGTTGGCTTTTAGTGCTGTGAACTTTCCTCTCAGCACTGCTTTTCCTGTGCCCCAGAAATTTTGGTAGCTTGTGTCACTTTTGTCATTCAATTAAAAAAAGGTTCTGATTTCCATTTTGATTTTGTCATTGACCCAAGGATCCTTCAGCTGCAGGTTTCTAAATCTCCATATATTTGTGTAGTTTTGAGAGTTCCTCTTTGAGTTGATATCTACTTTAATTCCACTATACCCTAAGAAGATACACAGTATGAATTTAATTTTTTTTAAATTTTCTGAGAGTTTTTATGTGCTCTAAAATATGATCTATCTTGCATAATGTTCCATGTGCTGATAAAAGGAATGTATATTCTGTAGTTTGGGGGTAAAATGTTCTGTAAATATCCTAGGTACAATGTTCTGCCCAGTTCTGTCAGGGGAGTGTAGAAGTCCTTGTATATTATGATGTTGCTGTTTGTTTCTTTTCTTAAGTCTAGTGGTATTTGTTTTATGACTCTGGGAGATGCTGCTTTAGGTGCATATATATTTATAATTGTTACAACTTCTTGTTTAATTGATGTCTTTATCATTGTATAATGACTATTTTTGATTTTTTTACTGTTGTTGATTTAAAGTCTGTTTCAACTGGTACAAGAATAGCTACTCCTTCTTGCTATTGGTTTCCATTTGTGTGGAATATTTTTTTCCACCCCATTACCTTCAGTCTATGAAAATCTTCACAAGTTAAATGAGCTTCGTGAAGACAGAGTATATTTGGGTTGTGCTTTTTGTTAATCTATTCCACCAATCTGTGTCTTTTAAGTGGGGTATTTAGACCATTTACATTCAATGTTAATATTGATATGTTAGATATTACATGAGTCATCATTTTGATTGCTACCTAGTTGCTTTGTTTTCTCCCTTGTATTATGGTTTTTCAAGAACTGTAAGTTATTACTTTTGGTTTTTCCACACTGTTGGGTGTCGATTGTTTTGTTCAACATATAGAGTACTTTTAAACATTTCTATAGGCCAAATCTAGAGGTGAAAATTCCTTTAGTGTTTATTTCTAATTTTTTGTTATAGCCATATGTAAGTAGAACTAATTTTTCTGTGCTAACCTTACAACCTGTAACATTTCTGAACTACAGTTTCTTTAGGGTTTTCCCTTCCTCCCTCCCAGGCTGCTGGATATGAAAAGGCCCACAGGATGCCAAGGAAAATGTGTGCCTCATGCCTTCCCAAATTGGTACCGACACTGCCAGAGGTTCTTCCAAGAACCAAGTGCATCACCCATTGGGGAGGCCATGAGCTGAGCCTGAGACCTTAGTCCCCAGGAGGTAGAGACTAGAATTTTTATAGGTTCCTTGCACCAGAGAGGAGCCTAAAGACAGTTGCACCTAGATCCTACTGTGTGCTCGAATCTGACTAGTGCCCAAGGAAACTACTAAGGGTGGGGGGATATAGGATCTCTGGAAATTCTACTCCCACCCACTGCAGCCATAGTCTTCACTCTGGTCAGCCTTCAGGCAAAATAGTGGGAAGAAAAGGTCAGAAAGGAGGAACAGAGAAAAGAGTAGACCAGATTGCTAGGCCGTCTATCAATACTGCAGAAACAGATTAGCTATATAGAAGCACTGGGGAAAGAAAGAAAGCAGAAGCAATCACTTTGTCTAGAAGAGAGTGTTCCTGGAATTGTTAGTCTCTGGTATGATTTTGCCTCAAATACAGGAATCTGACTTGTCAGTGTTCTGGAGGTGCTGTGAAAGGAAAATGAGGATGTCAGTCAAACATAGAGACAGCAGGAAATTCAGAACTAGACATCCAGCCCAACTTCATTCCCCGAAGAGGACTCATCACCCACAAGCTGCCAAAAAGGTTACTTTAGGGGCAATATCATCCTGCAGAGCACCCACCCCTACCTAAGGCCTCATTTACCTCCCTGGGACTAGCTCCATGGTTTCAGCATTAATGGATGAGATTCTCCACTCTCTCTACTCACAGTGCTTCAGAGGCCTCTTATTTCTTTATTCCAACAGCTAGACATGAGTAACTCTCAAAATAATCAGAAACAAGGCCTGAAAATACAAGACAGACCATTAAGGAGAAAAAAATAGGTCCTTGGTCCAACCACCAGACAGCATGATTTAAATACATGCTGCCCATTTTGAATATAAAGATACTCAGCACCACTGAGGATATGAGGAAAGGAGAAGATAAAGAAATTAGGACACTCAGCTGGAAGGTGCATATCCAGGGCCTCAGACCTGCATGGAATGGCAACTGCCCACTCTCACCCCCATTCCTGTGTGAGAAACTTTCTCTACTGTCTCACAGATCTGCACTCTCCCAAACAACCCCCAGAGGATGAGTCTGACACTGTAAGGAATTATGGTGGATTGAAGGGAAAATATAATGCTGATTACAATCGGTTATAGAAAACCAGCTTGAAATCATTCTCTGAGAAAATATTAACCCTGATTTTGAAAAAAGGAATAAAGCAAAGAAGGAAGGAATAGAGGATGGGAGGCAGGGAGGAAAGGAAAAGAAGAGAAATATTTTCAAATAAAAGAACCATGAAGCAAATAAGTGAGAAGAAAGGGCCTGCTTTTGAAAAGATGGAAAAGAAGGGAAGGAAAAGCAGAAGGAAGTAAGAACGTGAATGAAAAATTGGCATAGACTCAGGAAATATGAATGTCAGCTCTACCGACAAAATGTTTCTAGCTAATATTCCAGCCGTCCATCATTTATAGAAATGACATCACACTGCTCATATTATGCTTGGTGTTGCTTTTTAAAAACAGCTTTATGTGGAACAAAATATTTGCATGCTACACATCTGATAAAGTGCTCATGACTAACACCTATGCAGAACTTGGGAAATCAGCAAGAAAGAAGAAAACAACCCCATTAAAAAGTAGGCAAAGAACATGAACAGAAACTTTTCAAAAGGACACATTAATGGCCAACAAAAACTAAGAAATGCTCAACATTTCTAATCATCAGGGAAATGCACATGAAAGTCACAGTGAGATGTCACTTATCTCCAGTGAGAATGGTCTATCAGAAAGTCCTAAAACAATAAATGTTGGCGTGAATGTAGAGAGATAGGAACACTCATACACTGCTGGTGGGACTGCAAACTGGTACAACATCTCTGGAAAGTAATATGGAGACACCTCAAAGACTACAGGTGGAACTACACTTTGACCCAGTGATCCCATTAATCAGCATCTAATCAAAGGAACAAAAGTCTTTCTATAAAAAAGACATCTGCACTTGAATGTTTATGGAAGCACAATTCACAATCACAAGATGTGGAAACAACCCAAATGCTCATCAATACATGAGTGGATTAATAAAATGTGGTATATGTATACCATGGATATCTACTGGGCCACAAAAAACAATAGTGAACCTCTTATATTATCTTGGATGGAGCTGGAACCCATTCTACTAAGTTAAGTATCCCAAGAATGGAAAAACAAGCACCATATGTACTCACCGTCAAATTGGTAATAACTGCTCAACACCTAAGTGCACATATAGTACTAACATTCATCAGGCGTCAGACAGGTCAGCGGGGGTAGGAGGGGATAGGTATGTTCACACCTAATGGGTGCAGTAAGCACCGTCTGGGCGATGGACATCTTGTACCTCTGCCTCAGGCGGTGCAAAGCCACTGTATGTAATCTAAACATTTGTATCCCCGAAATATGCTGAAATGAAAAATAAATTAATTAAATTAAATTTGAAAAAATAATTCAACACTAAATAAAAAAATAAAAATAGCTCTATTGAGATATAATTCAAATACATAAAAACCACTCATTTAACATGTACAATTCAGTGGCCTTTAAGATATTCACAGAAGTGTGCAACCATCACCATAGTCAATTTTAGAACATTTCCATCACCCCAATAAGAAACCATGTACCCATTCAAGTTCACTGTCCGTTTCCTTCAAACCTCACACCCCCTGCCGCAGGCAATCACAAGACTACTTTCTATCTCCATAAGTTTTCCTATTCTGAGCCTTTTGTATATATAGAACCACACAATATGTGGTCTTTTGTGAATGGCTGCTTTACTTAGCACAATGTTTTCAAGCTTCATCCATGTTGTAGCATGTATCATAATTTCATTCTTTTTAGAGTCAAATGATATTCCACTGTATGGATATACCACTTTGGGATGATCTTCTCATCTTTTGAGTGACATTTTGGTTGTTTCTACCTTTTGGATATTGTGAGTGCTGCTGCCATAAACATTTCTGTACAGGTTTTTGGATGGACATAAGTTTCCTTTTCTTTTGGGTGTAGGAGTGGAATTGCTGGGTGATCCAGTGTTTACCTTTCTGAACAACTGCCAAGCTCTTTTCCAAAATGGCTGAACCATTTTACAATCTGACCAGAAACATACGATGGTTCCAATTTCTCTACATCCCCACCAACTCTTGTTTTTAGCTGTCTTTTAGATTCTAGCCATCCTAACAGATGTGAATTGGTATCTCACTGTGATTTTTAGTTGTATTTCCCTAATGACTAACAAGATTGAGCTTCTTCTATTGTACTTATTGGTAATTCATGTATCTTCTTTGGAGAAACATCTCTTCCGATCTTCTGCCCATTTTGTAATTGGCATATCTGTCCTTTTATCTTTGAGTTGTAGAGTTTTGGTTTACTCTGGAAACCAGTGTCTTGTAAAATAAATAACTGATAAAATTCGTAATTTTTAAGTGCGTTATTTTTTTCCTCTACCCAATACAAAGCCTATGACCAGCAAATTCCTTGGCTGTCGCATCTATTTGATACTGTAGCAAGTTCCCAAGCAGATGAGCTTCTTTTAGACCTCCTATTGCTCTCCCACAAGACTACCGATCTTGGGAAGGCTCTAGGCTTCATTTCTTGTACTCTGTACTTCATGTACACATACACTGGAAGCTAAATGCTTCCAAGATTTTCCAGAAATCCTAAGGATGAAAGATGAATTTGATACTTCCTCACATCCTAGGATTCCCCTATCATTTCATTCATGGCTCCCGTCAATTCCACACTTTAATGTTAAAGAGTGATGCGTTTAACAAGATTTGACTGATTTATCAGCACTTTACTTTTTTTCATAATGCAGGTTATTCAGAGTATCTTCTTAAATATATTACCAAAAATTGAAGCCTGTATTCACTTTTTAAAAATGTTTTATGTTGAAATAATTATAGATTCAAGGAAGGTACAAACATAGTATAAATTTCTTAAGTTCCTTTCATCCAGGTTTATCCCGGGGTTACTATAGTACCACTTTAAAACCAGGAAAGTTATATTGATAAAATGTGTCAGTTAATCAGAAGTCTAGATTTGTGCACAGTCAAGATACAGATCAAGACACCATACAGCACTATTCCACCTACAAAGACTTCCCTAGCACTACTCTATAATCGTACTCAGCTTTCTCCCCCCACAATTCCTAACCCTTGGAAGCCAATTATCTGTTATCATATTTATATTGTCATTTCAAGAATCCTATTAATCTATACGATAGGTATATAACACTGCAGTATGAAACTGGATTTTGATACTGGATTTTTTCACTCTGCATAATGCCCTTGAGGTCTGTATAAGCTGCTTCATGTTTCAATAGTTTGCTCGTTTTTATTGTGGAGCAGTCTGTGCCACAGGACATTTTTGTTGTTTCCAATTTTTGACTATTAAAAATTAAGGACCCATGAACATTCATGTGTACTTTCAATCTATTTTTGTCACTGTATTTGAAGTGAGTTTCAGACAGGCACACTATAGCTGGGTCATTTCTTTTAAATCCACTCTTCCCTCATTTTTTAGTTGTTGTAGTTAGATGATTTTCTGCACTTAAAAGCTCTTGTTCCACTTTTCTGGCCTCTATGTTTTCTGATAGGAATTCCCCTGTCATTTGAATTCTTATTACCTTTAGGTAAGGTGTCATTTCTCTTTCATTGATTTCAAAAATTTATCTTTGTCGTTAGTTTTCTGCTATTCTGATTATGTCAAATCTTTGTATGGATTTATTTGGTTTATCCTGTTTGGGATTCACTCGGTTTCTTCAATATGTGTACTATATAAGTTTATGACTTTTGCCCAATTTGGAAGATTTTTAGGAATTTATTTTTATACATTTTCAATCCTAGTCTCTTTTGCTCTCCTTCTGGGATTCTGATAACAGAAATATCAGATCTTTTATTGTATCCCTGTTGTCCCTCAGACTTTACTTATTTTTTTCTATCTATCTGTTTTCTCTGCTGTTCAGATCTCAACTTTTCCATTGCTCTATTTTCAGTTCACTGATTCTGTCCTCTATTGTGTCCATTTTGCTGTTGGACAAATCAATTAAGCTTTTTATTACAGTTATTGTATATATTTTTCACATCTAAACTTTCCATTTGGTTCTTTTCTTATATCCTATCTCTTTGTTGAGACTACTGTTTTAATCTGCTTTTAATGTGTTTATAATTACTCATTGAAGAATACTTTATTTGAGACAGAGTCTCACTCTGTCACCCCAGCTAGAGTGCATTCACATCATTGTAGCTCACAGCAGCCTCAAACTCTTGGCCTCAAACAATCCTCCTTCCTCAGCCTCCTGAGTAGCTGGGACTACAAGAGTTTGCATGGTGCCTAGCTAATTTTTCTATTTTCAGAATTTCAAAACTTCAATTTGTGAATTTTTAAAATTAGTTTTCAAGCTTTTTTTTTTTTTTTTGGTGTATCTAAGAAATTGTTGAATAAGCAAAGGCAACACATAGTTTCTTCTTTGTTTCTCCTAGAAAATATATAAATATTTAGTTGTACATTTAGGTCTATGACTCATTTTTAGTTACTTTTTTATATGGATTGAGTTATAGATTTAAATGTATGTTTGTCCATGTAGACACGTGATTATTCCAGATCAAATTGTTAAAAATACTATTTCTCCATTTTCCTCTAATCTTTCTTTGTATCTTTATTGATAATCAGTTATCTATATGTGTGTATATGTGTGGGTCTATGTCTGCACTCTTTATTCTCTTCTGTTGATGTGTTCCTATCATTATACCAATACCAGACTATCCTGATTATTCTTACTTTGTAAGAAATCTTACAATAAAGGAGTGTGACACCTCCATCTTTGTTCTCTGTTTCTCAGAATTCTTTAGCTATGTGGCTGCCAATTTCTATTTTAAAAGTCTTCTGGATTTTCGGTGGGATGGCATGAAACCCATAAATGAATTTGGGAAGAACTCACGCATTAACAAAGTTGAGTCTTCAAACCCTTGAACAAGATGTTGATCTCTATATATTATGGTCTTTATTAATTTATCCCTTCAAGTTTTGTAGCTTTCAGTACACAGATCTTTTATTATACAAATTGTGTTCCATTTATCCCTAAGCATTTCATATTTTCCAAGGATAATTTAAATTGCACTGTTTGTTTCAGTTTCCAAATATTGATTGCTATAATTATAAAAATACAATTGATTTTGATATTGATTTTTATTCTACAACCTTGCTAAACCCAATTATTATTTCTAGAAGCACTTAATAATATTGGTAGAATTTTCTGTGTGTTGTCTGTGAATAAACATAGTTTTACTTTTCCCTTTCAATGTGGAGGTCTTCCTTTCCCTCGTCACACTAGAAAGAACCTCACATACAGTGTTGAAGCTGACCTCCACCCCTCAACCATGATCTCATCAGTCTCAGGTCATAGTTTCCTACATGCAGATATATAGCAAAACTTCCACACCAATATATCTGCCTTATCTCCCCTTCACTGTATAAGCACAAGCCTGTGCACTTCACCTAATGAGATGAACATGATCCCACATTTGAAAAAAAACTATAGTACCGAGTGGAACAAATTTATTTCACCGAAGTCATGACAGCCCAAAAACAGTGCTTTCAGATTGGAAAACAGAAAATCAAGTAAATCTTATGTGAACCCTGAGAAAAGGAGGTGGATGGAAAAGTTCCTTGGTAGTAGCCAAAAACGGGATGGTCTTTAAGGTGCTTCAGAATAATCTGTAGACAGAAGTGGAATGGTTCATATTTCCAGAGAAAATATAGTCACATTACCTTGGCAGGATTTTAGGTCAGAAATATAAACACTAGGTAATGCTGGAGTGTGGGAGAGAACAGAGTGAAGCACTGAATGGGGTGGCTACGAAAAAGAACTTGTGGGAGGCACCTTCTCCTTGCCATGTGACCCACCAGAATTTAACAGAGGAGATGAGGACGGTGGCAGATGCGTTAGCAACGATCTTTATAGGTGCTAACGGAAACTTCCCTTTCTCCAACCAGAGTATACAGGCCTTCCAGCATCCGCCCATTGGCATGCAGGTGTCAGGATGGTGCATTCTGATGTCTAAGGTCCTCCAGGGCTCCCACTGGCTGGGGAGTGGCTCTGTGGCCAAAGCTCATGGGGCGTGGCCAGGCCCTATACTGGGGAGGGTGTGTATGGGGATGTCAGGCGGTCTGGGTAGACTGCTGGGAAGCACACACATGGTGACGGTGACCAGGAAATCACAAGCCTCTGGCAACGTCATTGAACAATGACCCAAAAATATCAAAGTGGGGAAGAAGAGGAAGGCCTCTCATCAACCCAGGTTCAGAGGCAGCTTCAAGGTGGGCGACCCACCCAAGCTCCTCCCCTCCTTACCCTTGAGTACTGTCCCCCAGACTCCGCCTGCCCTCGCCCAACACAAACCCCCCTTGGCCGCATCCTTTCCCATGTTCCCACTCCACCTCCACCCTCTTCCCCCCAACCAGTGCCCTTCTGTGATCTCCGTGTTGTCCTTGCAGGTGCCTAAGGTAACCAGGAAGACAAAAGGACCCCTTCGAGGGACTTTAAAGAGAAAAGCTTCTCCAAAAGTGATCACTCCTTCAATTAAAACCAAGGAGGTTAGAGAGCTGAAACCATTCGACCCTTGTCAACAACTGGATGAGGAACTCAGACAAAATGAGCCAGAGTAGGCCCGAGAGAGTAGGGAGAGCTCCACCACTTTAAGCGACACTCTCAGCAGCCAGTAACTTTGGAGTGAGGCCAGGGACCTCAGAGCCATCTACGAAGTCTCCAGAAGTCTGGCTGCTGGGCCAACGATTTGCATTGGACAACTTTGCAGAATATGACATTGACGCTGGACAAAAGTCAAAGTCACCAGACCTCAGTAATGTCCCTAAAAATGCATTTGTGTCATGATTTAAGCTGGCAGTGACCAAGGTAGGAAGCAGTTTTCCTGGCAAGGAAGCCTGGAAAGACACAAGATGCAATGGTCCTGGGAACAGGAAGCCTCTTTCTGAGGGTGAGGCCACCTTAGTGGTAAGGTTTTATCTGCCTCTACCACCTCTCCAATTTCAGCAGCCTGCTTGCCTCTTCTGCCTGCCTGCACCTCTTCCAGGCCACCAGGGGCACCTTTCCCTCACTAATAGTTTGCAACTGACACCTGGAGCTAAGAGCCATTGGCAGATCCCCAGGCCCCACAGTCCTTCCACCATAGCCCACAGGCAGTGTGGGAGCTGGGGTCATCTGTCCCCAATGCCAGCTTGCTCATCCTCGGGTTGCAGGACCACAAAGGGAGGCTGTTCCCTGCCAGGCCACTGCCAGGATTCATGGGCAGCTTTTCCAAGCCAAGACGCTGCTGCCCCTTTCCTCACCTCTTTATACTTTTAATTGTGGTAAAATACACATCTCATAAAATATACCATGCTAATTATATTTAAGTACACAGTTCCGTGGTACATTTAGCACATTCCCAGTGTGGTGCAGCCTCCCCCACCATCCATCTACAGCTCTTGTTCACCTTCCCAACTGAAACTCTGTCCCCATGAAGCACTGACCCCTGTGCCCCTCCTCCAGCCCCTGGGGCCCATTCTTCTTCTAGCTCTATGGATTTGACTACACTAGGGACCTCATATCAATGGAATCATGCAGTATTTGTCCTTTTGTGACTGGCTCATTTCATTGAGCATGATGTCCTCCAGGGTCACCTATGCTGTAGACTGTGTCAGAAGTCCTCATTTTAGGCCGGGCATGGGGGCTCACACCTGTAATCCTAGCACTCTGGGAGGCTGAAGCAGGTGGATCATTTGAGCTCAGGAGTTCGAGATCAGTCTGAGCAAGAGCAAGATCCCATCTCTACTAAAAAAAAAATAGAAATTGGCTGGACAACTAAAAATATATAGAAAAAATTAGCTGGGCATTTGCAACATGCCTGTAGTCCCAGCTACTCAGGAGGCTTAGGCAGGAGGATCACTTGAGCTCAGGAATTTGAGGTTGCTGTGAGCTTGGCTGATGCCATGGCACCCTAGCCTGCACAACATACTGAGCCTCTGTCAAAAAAAAAAAAAAAAGAATTTCCTCTTTTTAAAAATTGAGTCATATTCTCTTCTATGCATGGACTATATTTTGTGTATTAGTTCATCCGTGGATGGACACTTGTGTTATTTCCACCTCTTGCCTCTTAGGAAGGTGGCTGTGAACATGGTGTACAAATAGCTCTTCAATCTGCTTTCAAATATTTTGGATGTGACCCACCAGTGGGCTCATGGATCATGTGGTCATTCTATTTTTAATGCTTTGAGGAACCTTCATACTGTTTTCCACAGTGGCTGCACTGTTTTACCTTGGCACCAACACTGTGCAAGGATTCCACTGTCTCTACATCCTCATCAACACTTATTTCTGTTTTTTTGGATAGCACTCATCGTGATGTGTGTGAGTTGCCATCTCATAGCAGTTTTGGTTTGCATTTCCCTATTAGTTGGTGATGTTGAGCATCTTTTCATTTGTGGGTTTTTGTTTTTGTTTTTTGTCCTTTGTATATCTTATTTGGAAAAGCATCTATTCCAGTCATTTGATCAGGTTTTAATCTTGTTGTTTGTTTTTGCTGTTGTTGTTCAATTGTGTATGTTCTTTATATATTCTAGTTAGTAACCCTTCATCAGATACGTGAATGGCAAATATTGTCTTCCATTCCATGGGCTGCCTTTTACACTGTTAATTGTTCCTTTGATGTGCAGATGTTTTAAATTTAGTCCCATTTGTCTATTTGTTCTTTTGTTGCCTGTATTAGTGCTGTTGTATCTAGAAAAGCATTTTATAGTTTTTGCACTTCTGTTTAGGACCCTGGTGGATTTTGTGTTGATTTTTTGTATGTCGTGTAAAGTGAGGTCCAACTTCATTCTTTTGCTTAAGGATATCCAGTTGTCCCGATATTACTTGGCAAAATTCCCCAACTGTTGAAAGAAGAAGTCAACAGGAGCAGGGTGACTTACTGTGAGTAACAAAGCCTCCCTCCTTTTGGCTGAGATACTCACTCGCCTGAGGCCTCGGCCTCTAGACAGGAATTCATTCACTCATGCACTGTGCAATGTCCACACCTGAAATTCACAACCTTCAGAAATTCAAGGAGTCTGTGGAATTTGATGGTGGAGGAATACATTTTTGTGTTCACTAACCTCTAACTGAAATTTAGCATTATGGGTAATGAATGCAGGCAGCCAACCACAAGAAGATTAACAGTACTTGTCACTTTGTCACCAAGAGAAATCCCTGGTAATTTCATGTCACAGTAATGGTGGTAGCAGCTCTCTCCATATATCCTTTACACTTTTGCTACTTCCAAATTACAGTAGTTATTAGACCTGTCACTTGATTTTATTATTTAACACATTAATGAATATGCACATATGTTTTCTGGTATCACAATTACAGGTTTAGAAATATTCTGATGAGTGTATTTCAATAAAATTTCTTTCTGTTTTATTCCTGCCTATTTTATTTCATTCAAAAACATTATTCTGAGAAGGGACCCACAGGCTTCCCCCAGAAAACCAAGGAGAAGATTCAGAATCCCTTCCCTGTGCTGGGCACCGGGGACACAGCAGCCCATGATGAAGGGGGTGGGAGGACACACAGATACAGAGATACAGCGTGGTCTGGTGATTCCTGTGCCAGGAGTATCAGGCACTGTGGGAGCCCAGCGGACTGCACAACTCCAAATTGACCGACCATCTCTTGGAGACTTTTGGATGAGGAAGAACTATCAGCCTAGAGGAGTGGCCCTGCCCATGATGACCTATTTACCCCTGTTTGTCTGTGCAAGTAATGAGATTCAGAAAGCCGATCTGTGGCCCCCATTGGCAATAGCTGATCAGCTCCCTTACCCTTCTTCTGCTGACACCAGATATATGCATCTGTGGGAACAGAGATGCTAAGTGTGCCCTCAGTAGCTATGGAAATACCAAGGTTTTCCTAGCAACAGCTCCAGATGGATCCTGTTGCTAGGGAATGCTAGGATTCCCCAGGCTGCAGGATGAGCCAGACGGTTCCAGCCCCCAGGCAGAGGCACAACCAGGGCTTTGGTCTGAGCCCCAGGGGATGGATGGTCCCACTTGACCCCGATCCTTCCAGGACACCCATGTGAAAGGCTGCCATAGGCTAGGTGAGGGAAGCTTGAGCAGGGAATGAGGAGGGAGCGCTGAGGTTAAGCAAACTCATTCAAAAAGTCCAAAAGAGCCCCAATGCTAGGAAGTGGAAGGCATGCAACTTCAGGAAGCTCTCAATCTTCAAGTCCAGCAATTGGATGTTTCTAAAGCCCTTTCTCGAGATGATACTATAGCACATACCTGATTGGTTTCAAGAGCAGGCCTGGGCTGGGCAAGGTGGCTCATGCCTGTAATTCTAGCACTCTGGGAGGCCAAGGCAGGAGGATTGCTTGAGCTTAGGAGTTCAAGACCAGCCTGAGCAACAGCGAGAGCCCCTCTCTACAATAAATGGAAAGAAATTAGCCAAAAAACTAAAAATAGAAAAAATTAGCTGTGCATAGTGTCATGGCAGGAGGATAGCTTGAGCCCAGGAATTTGAGGTTGCTGTGAGCTAGGCTAATGTCACCGCACTCTAGCCCAGGCAAGACAGTGAGACTCCATCTTATAAAATAAAATAAAATAAGATAAAATAATATAAAATGAAATAAAATCGCATGCCCAAGGTTAGAACCAAGTCAGTGGCATGAGTGTGCAACCTAGGCAGTCACACACATCCCCTACTTACAAGGGCTCTGCACCCGTGAGTTAATGCTTTGCTGTCACTGACTTGAAATGCTGAGAGGTGATAAACATCTGTGGTTCAGGACATCTGGTCTGCGGTGCTTTGTCACAACAGCCAAAGCAGACCATCACAGAGTGCCTCCTTCTTGTCATGCCCACCAGGTAAGAACTAGGACCATTTCACAGAGGAGGGATGCAGGACTCTCAGGGGTTAACTGTCTCACTCATGGTCACACAAGTTACGAGGTGGCCATGCCAGGACTTCAACTCAGCTTTGTCTCAGCCCTAGGCCCATGTTTACAATTTGGCCGCCCTAGGAGAGACTGCACCCCAGTTCACTCAGTTCACAACACTGGGGGCCCTTTCCTTGGCACACCCATCCCTGAGGGTGTTCCCCTGAGGGCTGAGGAACCTCCTGGATAGGTCTTCGGACCCCAGGCTCATCACCAGCACATTTCTGCCTCACGTTCCAGTTTCTCTAAGCTTCCCTGTGGCTTGCACCCCTGTCCCAAGCAGAGACGACTGTCCTGGCTGGGTATCTTGACAGAAAGACTCTGGTGCCATATCAACACTTACTGTCTTAAAGACCAAACAAAAGAGAAGCTATGAACGGCCTTTTAAAAGCTTCACTCACCAAGGTGACAGCCACGTGGGGTTCCCAGACACTTCACCATCAAGGGGACAGCCTTCCTTTAGTAGGAAATTGCCTGCACCAGGAGGTCGCAAATTCTATTGCCTTCTCCTAGAGGAGCATTTCAGCTCTCTTTGACTCTCCTTTCAATCCCAGAGCAAACATTCTCCTCCCTTAGAAAGCCAAAGCAATGGCAGATAGAAAATTCCTTTTTCTTTGCAGAAGATTTTTAGGTTAATGGTTTTTTTTTTTTTTGAGATGTAAAGTATGTGCAATAAACTGCATAGATCTTAGGTGTCAAGGCTGATGAAAAATTTCACAAATATACACTCCCACACAACCATGATGCTAGTCACAATGGTAGGTGTGTTTCTAAATAGAAATCCTACCTCTCTGCTCCGAGGCTTCTGTGCATAGTGTGCCAACTCTGTCCACACCACGTGCTGGACACTGATGATACAGAGTTGAAGCACAAGGTCAATGGCATAGATGACCTTTCTAATCTCATAGGACAACAGCTATGAGAAACAAGACAGGGAGAAGGGATTTGGAAGCACAGAGAGGAGTGCAATTCCAGCCTAGAGGAGTCCTGAAAGGTCACCCTGAGCTGGGCACAATGGCCCAGACCTGTGATGCCAGCTCTTTGTGAGGCTGAGTCTGCAGGATCGCTTGAGGCCAGGAGTTCAAGACCAACCTGGGCAACATAACAAGACCCTGTCTTTACAAAAAATAAGAAAAATTAGCCAGGTGTATCTGAGCACAACTGTAGTCTGAGCTACTCAGGAGGCTGAGGAAGAAGGATCACTTGATCCTTGGACTTTGAGGTCCAGTGAGATATGATCATGCCACTGCACACAAGCCTGGGGCAACAGAGTGAGACCTCATCTTTACAAAAGAGAGAGAGAGAAAGTAAAAAAAGATTGATTCCCTAGAGCATGTGACAGGTAAGCTGGATCTTGTAGAAAAAGGAGTCTGCTAAGACGAGACAGGAAATAAAGGGATATTACACAGATGAGTATATGTAGAGGCTTAGGGGTACCCAGAGGCTTAGGAGAAAGGGTTCAGAGTAAATATGGCAAAAGATGGCTTGTAGGGTGCCGTCTGGCATCAGGGACAAGATATGATCATAGAGAAATGAAATCGGGCTTGTCGTCTGACTTAGCAGCTTTCTCTGAGGCTAGAACAGTAAGTGCCTATCTAACGTGCGTGTCCGGTTTTATTGCTTGCAGTCAAAGGCCATTGCCCAATACATGGAGCAAAGGCTGACCCACAGACACACCCATAAATTGCCACACTCACTCCCATTTCCACATGAGCACACTCGTCCTTATGGACATGCTCACACATTCAGTCCCACACAACACAAACACTCACACACAGACTTGCTCACATATTCACATATGCACAGATGTGTCTCACACACACTGACACATTCACCTGCACATGAAAACACTCACAAATTCACTGACACATGGACATGCTCACATACTTTCAAATAGCTCAAACAATTACACAGAGACACATGTGCACTAACACAAACATGCATGCACACACAACCGTGAATATTTTTGGGGGACTGTTCCCTTCAGTTTTTATTGGAAAATGTTAAGAAAAAGAGTGTTTCCCCCCTTCATTTCCTCTGTTTTGCCCTTACCCCTTCCTTTCAGCATGTCATGGTTCCACCCTGCTCTCAGTGTTGACCTGCATTTACTGTGAGATCAGTGCTATCATTATCCCCATTTTGCCCATGAAGATGCTAAGGCTCAGAGAGGTCAGGTGACTTACTCAGGGTCACACAGATAACTAATGTCAAAGCTGGTTCAGAGCCAGGCAGTCTGGCTCCTGAGTCTGTGTTCTTCTCCATATTCTACCCTTCACCTCAAACCATCCCCTGTGTCATAGGTGCCCCTGTGACTGTGAGAATATCTGTTTATGTCTCCAGCTTTGAACAGATACCAGAAAGAATACGGTAAGTACAGCAGTCCCAGCCATGGGGCTGGAGACAGGGGTCATGTGACAAGAAGCAGGTTTATAAGCCCATTCCAGCTGTTTCAGCTTATCCAGGAACAAGACAGATTTTGCAAATTTCAGCCATCTGGAATAAAAAAAAATCAGTTAATATAACCCCTCCATCACTCTGTATTCAAAAATTCAGTTCCAGATGGATTATACACAGAAAAGTGAAAGGCTTATGAAGCTTTTAAAAGATCACATAGGACACTGTCTTTGTGTCTTGGAGTGGTAAGGATTTCATTTCAAAGACACAGAAAACACAAACCATAAAAACAAATACTTGTAACTCTGACTATATGAAAACTCTGTTGAGCCAAAACTCCTGGAACTTCTATTTTGCAAAGCAAACAAAACCCCTATGAAGCGTGTGAAAGGATAAGTCAGAATAGACTAAGCTATTTGCAGTGCAGAGGACTAATATTCAAACTATATATAATTTCTGTGAATTAAAAAGAAGAATATTTAAGAACAGATAGAAAAACAATCAAGAAATGTAAACAGGAATTTCAGTTTTGCAAAGAAAACTAAAGAGTAGATAAGCATAAGAAACATATGAAGAGATACTCGACCTTGTTAGTGGTAATGCAAAGTAAAACCACAGTGAGAACCCATCACATACTCACCAGACTGGCAACTGTCAAAAGTCAGACAGTACCAATCCATGCTGGTGAGTTGGAAGCACTGGGAACACTTAGCCACTCTTGACTCTTGACTCTTGGCTCTTGGCAGGGGTGTAAACTGTAACTTCCACCTCAACACTTTTGTTTTGTCATGGTTTGGGGCTATATGGTGTGTTCACCCAATAACATGCATAGTATATTCATCTGTTACCCAGCAAGGCAAGCGAACACATTATAATTACATGCACCAGTCTGAGTGGATCCCATGAATAAAATGTTGCATGAAAGAAGCAGATCATGAATACATGCAGTACGATTCCATTGGGATAAAATCTTTTTAAAAAGTCTAAGCAATATATATTCTAAGAATATATGGACAATAAAACTCTAACAAAAAGCAAGGAATTTATTAATCGTAAAATCTAGGATAATGGTTACTGCTGGGGTGTGTGGGAAATATGTTCCGGAATGGCCACATTGGGGTTTGAAAATTGTTGGTAATGCTCTGTTTCTTAACCTGGATTTTAATTACACAAGGGTCATTTTAATAATCTTTTTTATACATCCATATGTTTCATGCACTAGTCTATAGTTGTGATACATTTCAATATGCTTGAACGCATAGGTATGTGCACACACACACACACACACATATACACAAAGAAGACAGAGCTGGAACAACCTAGCTTGCAACTGGGATTTAACTTTATCTCCCCAGGACTATACAAGCACCGTGTTTTTTCATCAGACCTAGAAAGATCCACGCTTACCATACTATGAGAACAACTGGTCCTGACCCTGGACTACCGGATGCATGAGAAGTTGTGGGTCCCTGACTGCTACTTTGTGAACAGCAAGGATGCTTACATGCATGATGTGACTGTGGAAAATCACGTGTTTCAGCTTCACCCAGATGGAACCTTGTGTTATGGCATCCGGTGAGTCCCCCTAGGGTGCTAGAGAGGTCCCACCAGCCTTCCTGCTGAATGTGCCACAAACACATACTAAGGGCCACACGAACCCATCTTTCATTGGCCCCCCTCACCCACCCTAGCCAGTAGCCAAAGTGGAATTTTCAGAGATTCCCATAGGCTCCTTGACTTCTTCTGTCCCTTCTGTCTGAAATGGTCCCTTCCTCCTTTCCGTGAGATGAAATCTTGCCTACCCTCCCTTCGACTCTTAACTCACGGACCCTTATGTGCTTCCTTAGCAAGCATGAGTCTCCTCCCATCTCTCCATTAAGTTCTCTCAAGGGCCTTTCGCATGCTGACACCATGCAGTTCTCTGATGTGCCACATATCTACTCCTTTTTTAAGTCCTGCCAGGTCTCTCATGTCTCTGTCACAAACAAGTGCTCCATCTCCTGCCCAAACGTGGGTTGGTCTTTGGGTCATGCTTCCCTCCAAAAGCCCTGCAGTTCTCTCAGGAGTGGTTGCTTGCCTAGGCTGGGCTCATGTTGCCCTTCCTTTCTGTTTTCCTTTACAGACTCACCACCACAGCAGCTTGCTCCCTGGGTCTGCACAAATTCCCTCTGGACAAGCAGGCCTGCAAGCTGGAGGTGGAAAGCTGTAGGTTCACCACCTATGGCCCCTCTTCCCACCTGGGGCTGTGACATTCACGAAACCAAAGGCAGAGCCAAGAGTGAGAGGGACAGCACACTTCTATACCGCCTCCTCCTACCTACTCTCTGTCTCCTACACACATAGGTGATGGAGATAAAGGAAGACAGGTGGTAGATACCCATGACAGGTGAATGATTGACTGACTGATGGGGGTATATATATAGCATCTGGAAGCAGATAGCCTTTAGGCTGTGAATCATCCCCTTGGGAATTGGCTCCCACTATTGGGAAATTGTGCACAAGCTGGTTGGTGCAAGCTTGTAGCGTGTCTTTGCTCTGCTTTCCTTTCTGGCTAAGAAACTCCAAAATGAGGGTTTTCTTTCCCCAGTGCTCAGGCTCAGCAAAGCATAAAGGAGCACCCAAAATGGCAAGTTCCAGCCATCCTTTGGTTTTCAGACTGCTCCTGGTATGAAATCTGCCTGTGCCCATTTTCTGAGACTCTCTGTTTCTCACCCCTTAGCAGATGGATACATGGTTGAAGACATCATGTTACTCTGGGAAGACAATGGGAGTGCCATACACATGGCTGAGAAGCTGCAAGTCCCTCAGTTTCTTTCCTGGAGAGGACGATTACTAGCAAGGGCGTGTATTTCTACACAGGTGGGTCCCAGCCCTTCCTTCTCTCCTATCCCTTGTCCCCTTTTCACTCTCATAAACTCCCAGTGGCCTCTGCCTGGGACCCCTACACTCTCTGCTGCCTCCCTTCCCATTTCCCACTGGTTCCCCACAACTTCCAGGGCGCCTTGATAAAGCCCCAACAGCTCGCCCTGTGCAAGTGAGGAAGGGCTGTGGAAGCACTGGGCCCGGTTGTCCAGGCTCTGCAGGTATAAAGGATTCATGCTCCCCTCTGAGCTGGCCTCTGGCCCTCCATCTGTTTACAGCTTGGAGCCATCTCTTGCCTCTCCCATTCGTAGATGTCAGCTACCATGGAGCAAGCGAGAAATGAACAGGAGAGAGAAAACTTGCTCTGCCATGTGGGCCTGCTCAGATGTGTCATTCTCACTGGTCCTCTCAGGTGAGATGCCTGTGGATAGAGAATTAGAGGCTGAACTGCCCATCAGTCACCGCTCCTTCCATTGTGTGCCTCTCCACCCTGCAAAGCTCCCAGGCCCTGCCACCCTGACATCAGTGTGTCTCTTTGCTAGGGTCCTATGTGGGCCTGATACTCAAGTTCCAGGTCCACAGGGAAGTCAACAGCTAACTTGTGCAAGTCTGCTGGCCTATGGTCCTCACCACTGTTCTCTCTTGGATATCATTTTGGATGAACTTTGATTCATCTGCAGCCAGGGTGACAATTGGTAGGTCCTGTCTCCATCCCAGGAAGGAGTGTGGGTTGTCTTCCTTGGAAAAAGAAGGTGAGCGTAAGGCAGTGGTTCCTGGCGCAGCATGTGACTGCGTATGCAAGGAAGCAAGGGCTTTTCTGGCAGGCATGTGTGTAGGTGCTCAGGAAAGCCCCGGTGGAGAGACTGACATTGGAGACGGGTGTGAAAAACACACTAGACTTGCAATCCTGGTATGTTGTGCCCAACGTAGCAGAATTCATAGTTTGTCGAGTCCATAAGTAAATGGACAAGTCACACATTTAGATCAGAAATACAACACAATAAACATTGATTTAATCAAGATGTCAGAATGCCTTACCAGGCAGCAGGGAAGAGCAGCTGCCTGAGGAAGCCTCTAATGGGCCCCAGATAGAGGTCTGCATTCTCTGTCACCATCTTTGGGACAGACTCCTCGGCCTCCTTTTTCAGGAGATCATTCAGGACTAAACTTTTGCACTTGTGTAACAGTTTAGGGCTCACAAAATTTTCCCGGGGACTAAAGGAAGACAAAAGGGGAAGGGGCCAGCGCAGGGCAAGGGGGAACCACAGGTGTTAATCGCTGAGAAGCAGCCATGGCTGGGGTTTTGGCACTTGACCCTAAGAGCGATTGGATGTCATGGACTGCTGAGGCAGAGGCTAGGCTTCAAGATGGGGGAGGAGGAACAAAGCAAGCACTTCAGCCAAGGTGCTCCCTGGCCCAGAGAGCTGAAAGCTTTTGCTGAGGGCCCTCCTCACTCCAGAGATGGCCAGGGGCCCAGTGGCTTTCCAGAAAGCTCAGCCACCAGAGGAGACTGAGCCGGTGCCATTCTGTTTGTAGGTCTCACTTAGATGCTCATCCTGTTCACCATCAATTCTCATCTGCAGGATAAGCCTCCCCATGTTTCCTACGTCAAGGCCATTGACATCTGAACCCTCGTGTGCTTGTTCTTCATATTTCTGTTCCTGCTGGAGTCTGTCTACATCAACTATCTTTTCTACAGCTGGGGACCTCAGTGCCACCATAGGCAACGCAGGAGGCCAGGAAGAATCATTTCCCACTACCGGTACCAGGAAGTGGTGGTGGGGAACATGCAGATTTGACTTTTTCAATAACAATCAGCTTTCCCTGAGCACCTCTCGAGCCCCGGCTTAGCACTTTTGACCATTTCGCATTTCTTAGTTCCTTTAATCCTCACACGCACAGACATAAAGCGCACACACGCGCACACACACACACACACACACATGAAGACGTAACGAGGAATTAGGACACTTTATCGTCACTCCTTGACACGTGATCATTGTCCAAGGTCACAAAGCAAGTACATGGCAAGGCTAAATTTCTGCAGAACTTTGGACCAAATTCTGTCCACTTTGCATGCATCCAGGGCAGGCAATGAAGCTGAAAGGGAAGATGGGCAGAGGAAGGCTGAAAGGAGACAGACGCCAGAGAGGCTGGTCTGCCTACCTCGCATTCTTTGGCACTTCAGACTCCCAAGGCAGTGCTCAGGCTCCTGCTGTGCATAGTACTTTAATGTCCAACAACGTCCCTCCTCCTTTGCAGAGAGCCCAGCCCTGCCTGCCTGAGCAGGCCTCCATCCACCACACAGTGGTCTTGAGGGAGAGCTGCCGCCAGGCAGACCTCAGCTTGGCAGCTGCCATGGCCTTCCCTTGCATGCTGACTGCCTCTTGGTCCTGTTCCTCAGTGCCTTGCACACCAGAGACCCCAAGAGGAGATGGCTCCATCAAGAGATCGACAGTAAAAATGCAAGTGCTGATGAGGAAAGCCCCTCTCTTCACCCTACCCCCATGCATAGCCACCTAGGCCACAGGAAACTGATGATCCTATCCATTGTCTCTTCAAATGATGGCCTGATTATCATGGAAGATGGAGTCAGCTCTCTTCCCACCACGCTGGCTCAGGCCCCCTGGTAAGGCCGGAAAGCCTCGGTTCTCTGACCTCTATCTCTGAACAGGCCCAGCTGGCCACCTCGGAAAGCCTCAGCCCACTCATTCTCTCTCAGGCCAGGTCCCACTGGCCACTGCAGAAAGCCTGAGCAATCTCTCCACCCCCTAAGAGCAGGCCTGGCTTGGCTACGGTGTTCACTTTAACGCTTTCCAGAATGGTGACATTTGTCATTCCTACCGAAATCCGCAAGCATGCCTAGGCCCATGGCCATGCTGAGACTTGTGACTCTGAAGACTCTGATGGGGGCTTGAGCTCAGACCAGAGCCACGGCCATGGCCCTAGTGGGTGGCCCGTGCTTCGCCGTGGCCAGGGCTGTGTTCAAGAAACAAACCGTGAGCTGTAGGAGATCCACAGTTTACATGATGACGTCAATGTTGAGAACAGTTGCCTTGGACTTGAGGAGCAGCCCGAGTGTGATGCTGATAGTATCTGGAGCGTGGATGGTGATGACCTCAGGGCCAGTGGCCAAGACAAGGACAGTAGCTCAGATTCTGAGGACAGTGCCCTCCTGAGCCCTGGGTGTACCCTCACCGAAGAGTTCTCCTTCGATCTCCTTAACCCCAACTACATCCCTAATGTAGACAAGTGGTCCCAGTTCCTCTTCCTTCTGGCCTTTGGGTTTTTCAACATTGATTACTGGGTGTACCACATCTATTAGGCCCCCAGTGGCCCCAGAGTGGCAGGGACACTGTGCTCTTCTCCTTTATGGTTTCTTTTGGTTTTATTTTTCCCTCTCTCCTTCATTCATTTTATTTTCTGGCTTTCTGGGCAATCTGATCAGTTCCACACTTCTCTTTTTTTTTTTTTTTTTTTTTCATAAGGTCACAT
>JAPYYL010000031.1:9810236-9822811 GCA_028534055.1 Eulemur mongoz | reverse complement strand
CCAAGCAAATGGAACCCAAAAGAAAGCTGGCGTGGCGGTTCTAATCGCTGATAACATAGTTTTTAAATCAACAAAAGTAAAGACAGACAAAGATGGTTACTATATACTGGTAAAGGGTACAATTCAACAAGAAGACATAACTATACTTAATATATATGCACCCATCCTAGGTGTACCCAGATTCATAAAGCAAACCCTACTTGATCTGAACCATATGATAGATAACAACACTTTAATAGCTGGAGACTTTAGCATGCCGCTGACAGTTCAGGACAGATCCTTCAAACGAAAAATAAACAAAGAAATAGTGGACTCAAATACAACGCTCTATCAAATGGGCCTGACTGACATCTACAGGACATTCCACCCAAAAACCACTGAATATACTTTCTTCTCATCAGCTCATGGGACATTCTCCAAGATTGACCATATCTTAGGACATAAAGCATGTCTTAAAAAATTTAAAAATATAGAAATTATACCATCCATCTTCTCAGATCACAGTGGAATAAAAGTAACAATGGACCCTAACAGAAATCCTCACTTCTACTCAAAGTCATGGAAGCTAAATAACCTCCTGAACAATCATTTTATAAATGAAGAAATCAAGTCGGCAATCAAAAGCTTCTTTGAATTATACGACAAAGGAGATACAACGTATCGCAATCTGTGGGACACAGCTAAAGCAGTCCTGAGAGGAAAATTTATTTCCATAAATGCCTATACCAAAAAGACAGAAAACTTACAAATAGACAATCTAGTGAATAGACTCAAAGAGCTGGAGAAGGAAGAACAGACCGATCCCAAACCCAGCAGAAGGAGAGAAATTATTAAGATTAAATCAGAACTAAATGAAAAGGACAACAATCAAACCATAAGGGAGATTAATAAAACCAAAAGTTGGTCTTTTGAAAAAATAAACAAAATTGACACACCTCTGGCTAGACTAACCGAGAGCACAAAAGAAAAATCTCTTATAACCTCCATCAGGAACACAAAAGGAGTAATCACAACTGATGCCACAGAGATACATGATACCATATATGAATTCTACAAAAATCTTTATGCACACAAATTAGAAAATATGGAGGAAATGGACAAATTCTTAGAAGCACACAGCCTTCCCAGGCTCAACCAGGAAGAAATAGAATTCCTGAATAGACCGATATCTATATCTGAAATCGAAACAGCAATAAAAACCTTCCCAAAAAGAAAAGCCCTGGACCACATGGGTTCACAACTGAATTCTACCATACCTACAAAGAAGAACTGGTGGCCCTCCTACATAATATATTCTCCAATATAGAGAATGATGGGATTCTCCCCAACACTTTTTACCAAGCCAACATAATCCTGATACCAAAACCAGGAAAGGATGCAACTAAAACAGAAAACTATAGACCAATTTCTCTTATGAATGTAGATGCAAAAATTCTCAATAAAATTCTAGCAAATCGAATCCAAGTGCTTATCAAAAAAATAATCCATCACGACCAAGTGGGCTTCATCCCAGAGATGCAGGGATGGTTTAACATACACAAATCTATAAATGAAATTCATCACATAAATAGAAGCAAAAATAAAGATCATATGATCCTCTCAATAGATGCAGAAAAAGCATTCGACAAAATTCAACACCCTTTTATGATAAGAACACTTAACAAAATAGGCACAGATGGGGCCTATCTAAAAATGATACAAGCCATAAATGACAAACCCACAGCCAACATCATACTGAATGGGGAAACACTGAAAGCATTCCCACTTCGAACTGGAACCAGACAAGGCTGCCCACTGTCCCCATTACTTTTCAACATAGTATTAGAATAAAATTTTGATGATATTTGTTAAAAGTTGAACTATTCATACCATTTCCTCTTTCAGCCAATGTCCATGTTAATGTATCTATCTTATTAGAATAGATGCATATTTGCCCAAAAATTTGATGTTCAGAGATATTATTTTAGTTCTATAAATCATAGCAACAACTGTAAAACAGCTTATGTATTCATCAGGTGAAGAAAGGTTTAGTTAACTGTGACACACAGCTACTTTACAGTTCTAGGGAGCAGTTACAAAAGTGAGGGTGGAAGGTCATGCACCCATCTTATTAATTGGCAAAAGCATGTGATAGATCTATATGTACATCATATCTGTGGATATTTAACACCACTGTATGTTTCATAGTGCATCTCTGTCTAAAAAAACCCTAGAATAAGGCTTAAAGTAATGCACACCATATTACTATGAACAATATTGGGACCTCTGAGTGGGGAATGAACTGTAGGTGACATTTGTAAAGAGAGGAATAGTGACTTATCTATGTTTTTAGAAGTTTTTGTAAGAAGAATATAGGCACTATTCGTTTGCAATTGAAATATATAAATAACATGAAAAAAATAGTAGATTTGTATTATTTGTAGTAACCGTAAGGTCATGCAACAAACTCTGAAATTTGAATGGCTTAACACAAGAAAAGCTTATTTTCCATGCATATAAATTCCGATGTGCTTTGTCAGGGGCTCTCAAGTGACCTGAGGGCCCAGGCTGCTTCCTCCTTGTGACTCCCCCATCTCACATGGAGTTGCCTTGCTTGTCATTGAATGGAGGGAGAACACGAGGAAATGGCGCCCTGGATCTCTAGGGCCTGAATGGAACAAACAAGCCCTCTGCTCATAATCCAGTGAAAAAGGATAGTCACATGACCCTTCCTCATTACAAGTGGACAGCACTGTTCCCATGTGTCCAGGAAGAAGGGGAAGACAAGATGTGTAAGAGCACTTAAAATTCTTGCCACAAACTGTTACATAGTAGATGCTCAACAAAAAGCAATGGCTACAATGTGTTATGACAACGCCCTTCACTGCTGGGAGGAGTTTCTGAGAAGGCCAGATTTTGCCCAAGCTCTCCAACTTTTTAAAGTACCTACTACATTTCAGGTGCTTTCAATTGCAGGATCACATGTAGTTTTCCAAGGATCCTGTAAAAGTCAGCAGGAAGGCTTTGCCATCTTCACTCAATGGCACTTTTCTGCACTGTCCCATGCAGCACCATCTGTCATCTCAGTAGGCTGAGGACTTACTCTTTCCATTTGACATAGTGGCAAAATCTTAACCTCTGAGTCTCTGCTACCCTCTGCATGACTGAAGAGCTGCTCAGGATGCCCTTAGACACACTGAAAGCCAGGACTTTCCTGTGGGGCAGATACATAGAGCAGAAGCAGTGGAAAGACTATGGTTATTCCTTCATTTTTAATTTAAGCAGGCATGTCTACTAAGGAACCACTTTTTACTTCTAAGGAGGATAGCAGAGTTTTATGAATTCAGCTTCAGGAGATATTTGCTTCACGGTGATTTCCATAGTCTTTCCTCATATACCAATATGAAGGAGATGCTATGAATTGAACTGTGTCCCCTTGCCCCAAATTTATATGGTGACCCCTAAGCCTTAATGTGATGTATGTGTATATAGGGCCTTTGAGAAGTAATTAAGGTCAAATGAGATCATGAGGTTGGGGCCCTGATGATGGGATTAGTGCCCTTAGAAGAAGAAACATCAGAGAGCTTTCCTTCTCTCTCTCTCTCTCTCTCTCTGCCATGTGTACACACAGAGAGGGCAGCTGTCCACAAGCCAGGAAGAGAGCCCTCACCAGGGATCAAATCTACCAGTACCTTGATCTCAGACTTCCCAGCCTCCAAAACTGTGAAGAATAAATATCTGCTGTTTAAGCCTCACAGTCTATGGGATTTTGTTCTGGCATTCTAAGCTGACTAATATGAGAGACTTTGGTTTTTGACCACCCCGGAAAGCTTTTTAATCTATGTATGTGCTTGGTGGCCAGTTTCAAATAAGGAACCCCTTTAAAATGCTATTGTAAATATTGGGGGGGGGGTAAAAGGAATTTTAAGCAACAAAAACAAAAGGGGTGGTATTAATTTGCCAGACTTCAAACTATACTACAAGGCAGTGATTATAAAAACTGTTGGTATTGGCACAAGTGCAGGGATACAGACCAGTGGAACAGAACTGAAAATCCAAATATAAAACCATCCTCATATAGCCATCTAATCTTTGACAAAGAAGACAAATACATACTCTGGGGTAAATATTCCTTATTTATTAAATGTGCTGGGAATACTGAATAGCCACACGTAGAAGACTAAAACAGGACGCACAGCTCTCACCTTTCACAAAAATCAAATCACGGTGGTTAACAGAGTTAAACTTTAGGTCAGAAACTATTAGAATTCTAGAGGAAAACATAAGAAAGACTCTTACAGACATTGGCCTAGGCAAAGAATTTATGAGGAAGACCCCTAAGGCAATCAAAGCAAGAACAAAAATAAATAAATGGGACCTGATCAAATTAAAAAGCTTTTGCACAGCCAAAGAAACAGTCACAAGAGTAAACAGACAACCTACATAATGGGAAAAAGAATTCTCATACTCCACATCAAATAAAGTACTGATAACAAGACTCTATTTAGAACTCAGGAAAATCAGTACAAAAAAATCAAACAACCATATCAAAAAGTGGGCAAAGGACATGAATAGAAATTTTTCAAAAGAAGATTTAAAAATGGCTAACAACATATGAAAAAATATTCAACATCTCTAATCATCAGGGAAATGCAAATCAAAACCACAATGAGATATCGTTTAACTCCAGTGAGAATGGCCTTTATCAAAAAGTCCCAAAACAATACATGTTGGCATGCATGCAGACAGACAGGAACACTCATACACTGCTGGTGGGACTGTAAACTAGGGCAACCCCCATGAAAACAATATGGAGATACCTTAAACAGATTCAGGAAGACCTACCATTCGACCCAGCAATCCCATTATTGGGCATCTACCCAGAAGAACAAAAGCCATTCTATAAGAAAACACCTTCACTCGAATGTTTATAGCAGCACAATTCACAATTGCGAAGATATGGAAAGAACCCAAATGCCCATCAATTTGTGAATGGATTAGGATAATGTGGTAAATGTATACCATGGAATATTACTCAGCTATTCGAAATAATGGCGATATGGCATCTCTTTGGTTCTCCTGGAGAGAGTAGGAACCCAATCTATTAAGTGAAGTATCCCAAGAATGGAAAAATAAGCACCACATGTACTCAGCAGCAAATGGGTTTCACTGAGTGCATATTTGGGAATAACACTAATTGGGTTTTGGACAGAGGTGCAGGCTGGGGGGAATGGATGGGTGTATACCTACTTGAATGTGATGCATGCTGTCTGGGAATAGACATGCTTGAAGTTTTGACTGGGGGAGATGAGGGTGGGGGAGGGGATGGGTGCATACCTACATGATGAGTGTGATGTGCACTGTTTAGGGAATGGACACGCTTGAAGCTCAGACTCAGAGGGATGGGGAGGCATGGGCAATATATATAACTTGAACGTTTGTACCCCCATAATGAGCTGAAATAAAAAATAGAAAAAGAAAAGGAAGATTTTTAGGTTAATGGGGTTTTTTGAGGTGTAATGTACATGCAACAAAATGCCCAGATATTAGGTGTCAAGACTGATGAAAAATTTAACAAATATACACTCCCATACCACCATGATGCTGGTCAAAATGGTAAGTGTGTTTCTAAATAGAAATCCTACCTCTCTGCTCCGAGACTTCTGTGCATAGTGTTCCAACTCTGTCCACACCACGTGCTGGACACTGAGGATACAGAGTTGAAGCACAAGGTCAATGGCGTAGATGACCTTTCTAATCCAGCAGGACAACAGCTATGACAAAGAAGACAGGGAGAAGGGCTACAGAAGCACAGAGAGGAGTGCAATTCCAGCCTAGAGGAGTCCCTAAAGATCACTGTGAGCCGGGCACAATGACCCACACCTGTGATTCCAGCACTTTGGGAGGCTGAGGCCACAGGATCACTTGAGGCCAGGAGTTGAAGACCAACCTGGGCAATATAACAAGACCCTGTCTCTACAAAAAATTAGAAAAATTAGCTGGGTGTACCTGAGTATGATGATGGTTATCAGAGGTTAAGTGTAGTAAGGACAGGTGGATTAGGTGGGGATGATGAATCGATAAAAAAATATAGTTAGATGGTAGATAGAATGAACACTATTTCAGAGCACAACAAAGTGACTATAGTCAACAATAAGTTAGGGTATGCTTTAAAATAGCTAGACTAGAAATGTTTCTAACACAAAGAAATGATAAATACCTGAGGTGATGGAAGCCCCAATTACCCTGATTTGATTAATTCACATTCTGTGCCAGTATCAAAACATCACATGTACCCTACAGAGATATATAAGTATGATGTACACATAACAGGAAAAACGGAAAGGAAGGCATGAGTACATCTAAGTGGGAAGAAGAGCAAGCAACATGCCCTCAAAGACAAAGGGAAAGTACATATGGTTGTTATTAGCACTCTTCAATAATAAAAGCTTCGCTCTTCCTGGGTAGACAGCAAGCTGACTGTCCTGACCCCTTATAGTGGGGTCAATGTCATTAGTCCTAGCTAATGAATTGTGAGTGTAAGTGAGGTGTTTTCCTTCTGACAGCAGGACTGAATTACTTGTGCAAGCCCCGCTACGTTTCTGTTCCCCTGCCATGAAGATTGCAGAAGGACACATCAATAGTTACCATCAGTGGAAGCTCCCCTGGTGACCTGAATTAGACACACAGTGTGAGAAGAAAATGAACATTTCCTGGGTGAAGTTATGGGTACTTTGAGATGGTCACCACAGCAGCATCTAGCCTGTCTTAACTGATTATCCAATTCCAAATTGAGCATTTCCATATAGTTGACCATTGTCTGGTGGTGTGATGGAGCAGAGTCCTTTTTACTCATTGAAGAGGACGCTTGAGTTCTCATTTTTCTCACCCAAGAATCGACATATTCCTCTATGGAGAGTGTGTCAGGATGGGAAGTCTCCCTGAGGCGTGGCCCTTATGGAGCTAGAGTAACAGGACAGGGTCTTTGGTTAGGTGGAACATTTTGTGCTGAAAGAGGCAGAGAAACATTAGCACTGGAAAGGTATGTTTGTGCGGTGGCCCTGCAGGTGTGTCTGTCAGGTCTCCAGTAGGAAAACCTGCCATTGGAGGCAGCATTACTTGTCAGCCCCAGCCTTGTCTGTGCCGATGCCATGCTTCCCCTGGGGCTGCTCCCATTCAATGACTGGGAGTAGCAGGGATGATGGTACCAGCCTGTTCCCATCTGAGCAGGACCAGAGGGCACAAGTAACTGCATGAGCAAATAGTTCAGACCACCTTACCACCCAGCACCGTAGCACAGCTCCCCTTCCCCACCCTGCATTTATGGCCATATGGAGGGTCCTTTATGGCCAGCTGAAGCGGGGGAAGGTACAAGCTTAAAATGGCTGGTACTGCATCTCAACCAGATTAGTGGGTGCTCTTGAAAGAGAGTGGTAAGGGAAAATTCTTTGCCGAATGGGCAGAGCTTTGAGGGGTGTACCTGGACTGAGGTCAGTGTGGGCTGTCTAGCTGGGGAGACACAATTACTCGGCAAAGTGCTTCTCATTAGATGCATTTATTCTTCCCTTTTGGCTGTTTACAATATTTCATTTCAATATATTTTCAGAAGCATAATTTTATCTTTATGCTTAATTGTTTTGAAGTCCACACTGGTCAAGGTCTTTTTCATGCAAAAATGTACACATAATGAGGGCAAAGGAGGTGTCCAGTCATCTCTTGAGCCTCTGGAGCTTTGTGCCACCTTTTCAGGTCGGGCCATCCAGGGCAACTGGGTCTTGGTGCTACTCTTATTTTCTTGGTTTTCACTTGCCTGGGCCCAGCACCACTTCTGAAGCCCGTCTCTGTGTGCGTGCGTTTCTGTGTGTGTGTGTGTGTGTGTGTGTGCCTGTGAGACTTTACTGTACTCCATCGGCTTTCAGAGTGTCTCTGACTTGGCTGCACTCTGAAGAATCTTCTGGCACTAACCAATGTCAGGAACCATGGCCAGTTGTGCTAAACTCAGGCAACATCAACTCTGCCGATGACAACTGACCCTGGGGATGCAGTCCAGCTAGATGGTGGGCACAAAGTCTCATGAAAATTGAGTCAACAGAAGTGACCCTGACCAACTGGGGCTATTTCATAATTTAAGTATACCAGAGAGAAACATTAACACCCTCCCCCTCCCTTCCCTGGAAATGCAACACTGATACTATAGATTTCCTATCTATCACAGGACATGATACAACAGACATGAACACATGCAATTTTAGTAGGACAAGTCACGATTTCTTTTGATGTTTGGCTACAGAATAGCTAGGAAGTTACTGCTCATCACCACAGCAGGGTACCACGCAGGTGGATAGCTTAGTGAATGTATTCATTAGTTAATAGCTCAAAGGGTTAGTTCTTGTATGTAGAGAATAAGGAACCCTCATCAGGAACAGCCACAGTCTCAGCAAAAGTCAGCTCTAAATGTGCAAAGACTTTGCAGCCCTGCTATTAACAAGGTGACATGAATTGTAAGAATACATTTGACAAGCTCCATTGAAAATCATCCGTGATCTGTGCAATGGCACCCCACAGTGACAGATGGAAAGGGCAAGAACTTGGTAGGAAATGTGCAACCTATGCCCACAACAAGTCGACACTTTGGAGAGAAGGACGGGGGTGTCCCTCCTGTGCTAGTGGCACAGAAGGGATTCTAGGGGGAAGTCAGTGGGAGGGAAAGTGGCACAGGAGCAAAGTGGGGGTCTCTCCATCCCAGATGCTCTCCAAGCTCCAAATTACCAAGTACTCTTTGACTGGCAGGGGCTGAGAAAGTCTCTGGGCTGCACCTCTGCAGCACCCAGCTGGACACTGCACTTCCAGAGTCACTTGGTGTGAGGAGAGGGGAGGGAGAGGATGGGGGCAGTCAGCTGGAGGTGGAGGCTTGCACAGCTGGGGAGGGGCTGGAGAAAGTTGAGCTCAATGACACAGACAACAGACCACATGCAGGACTTGACAAGGGGAGATCTGGCAATTCTCAGGCTCAAACGAACATATCCATGGCAAACTCAGAAGGTTTAAGTTCCTGAAAATGTGTTGTTGCCAAACGTCCATCTCACACTGACACTGAACTACAGGGTATGAGTCGCAGTAGAGTTCGACTGCTCTCGTTGCAGCACATTAGGGCAAGATAGTCTTTGTAATGGTATAATATTATATCTAGCTATGAGGATTTATGGAGATATTTACAAGTGGCCTCTCTGCCCTTCCCCTGTGCCATGAAGCCTTCATGTGCATGGCTGCCAGCCACGTCTGAAAGCCCTCTGTTTGTTCCTAGTGCCCCCATCTCGCTTTGTGACTGCCTCGCAAATGAACTGCTCTAAACCCACAGGGCTCAAAACCCACCAGGGTCCTGGAGACCCAAATCCAAGGAAACCAAGCAATGCTTGGGCTCCAGGAAGTGAGCCTTTCTACAGCCATGTGGGGAGCTTCAGACATGAGGCTACTGCTCACCCCTCAACCTGGATCTCTCTCTGGGGTGTCCAAAAATAAAGAGGAAATCTTAGGCAGTCTGGTGGCAACTGTGCTGTTTCCAGGGGTGTCCTACAGGATTTGTGTGTGTGTGTGCGTGCACCTGTATGATTGTGCACGTGAGTGTGTGTGGCCATATGTGAGTGTGTGCAGGTCTGGGTGGGTATAGGCATATACCGATAAAGTTGAGTGCTCCCCCCACGTGGGTGCACACATGGGTGACAGTGTGGGTCTGTGTGGGTGTGTGAGTGTGAGAGGCTATATGCTTGTGCAGAAGGGAGTAAGAGACAACAATCTGGGCCCACTGAGGCAGGCAATCCTTAGGCCATCTTGTCACTTCCCTCTCTCCTGTCTGACTATTGCTTTCCCTGGAATGGTGGAAATGGTGAGTTCCAGACCTAAGTCCAAGGCGGAACTTGAGGCCTGTTGCTGGAGTCCAGCAGCCAACCACCATCCCGGGGTAGACTACTAAACTGTGTCCTGTGCCCGAATGGACCATCATCACATCCACATCTGCAGCCATTCCAGATGATGCCCTGGGGGCTTTGTTACATCACCTGCCTGCCTGTGTCTCCCACAAGCTGCCACACGTGTGTCAAGGTTACAAAGCAATGGGAATAGAGGTTAGAGAAAACACCCCGTCCGGTTTCCTGGCTCTCCCACCCCATCGTTTGCAACATGCTTCTGTTCTTATTGTATCCTTCAGGCCTTCCCCCACCCTCCAGCCTGTGACTCCCAAGTATGTCCTACCAGAACAAGGCAAGATGCTCTGCACTTGTAGCTGATTCCAAAGACTGAGCATTTCCTGCCTCAAGGCACTAAATTACCACTCCTCAGGACTACATTCTTGTCCTCTGACTCCCCTGTCCAGGTGACAGCACAAATGCATGAAGGGATGGGACAAGGAGTGGATGGGGACCAGGAGATGCCAGTCCCTGAAACAGGGAATTGGAGAGAAACAGTCCATTAACCAGCGCAGCCAAAGGGCACCCCCCATGTGGGAACAGGCCAAAGGAATTCCAGTGCTTCTGGAAGGGCCACCAACAGGGAATATATATGTTGTCAGGTGCATTTTGCTTCATGCTCATTCAAACCAGGTTAACACAGGTGTGCACATGTACACTCATACACACACACACTCAGCATACACCCATACATACACACACAAGCACACACATATGAAAGCCACACTTTCACGGGAATGCATCCACATGCACATGTCCATACCTTGTTGCACATAAGGTTCAGTGCATGGAAGTATAGATTTACAGCGATAGGCACACAGTATACAGCTTCTCAAAATGTTGTACATGCACCTAGACCTACGTTGATACAAAGGAACACATCCTGGTATACAAGGAAACACAAACACAGAAGCATACTTAAAGGGAGGTGGGCAGAGGTGTGAGGGGCTTCAGGAGAGGCTTCTGAAGGAGAAAGGGGATACAGGTTGAGTGCTTGGTGATGCTCACTCTCTCACAGCCTCCATCAATGAGGTGGAGCTTCTTGGCAAACTGAAGCTCAGTCCAAGCCTACTTCCATTAGGGGCCCTGCTGGGTGGGCAGTGCCCATGTTCTCCATCTACTCGCTTCCCCCTCCTTTGCTGGCCACCAGCCAGTTCCTGCAAGAGACACCCCTGATACCGGTACCATAGAGTAGGGTTGGGGGCCTGGTAGAGAGGCAGACTCCATGCCTATTTTGCAAAGGGGAGAAAATAAAGGGGAATTCTTTGGTTTAGAGAGTTAGGAGAAGGAAGATCAAGTGGGGTGGCTCTACCACTCACTGTCTGTATGCCCTCAACCATGACACACAAGCTCCGTTTGTTTTCCTTGACACACTGGGAACAATGTGCTTTGCATTTCCTGGCTCGTGGGGGGTCCTGTGAGGGTCCAATGGTGTTGGTGGGTCAGTGAGCTTGTTGACACTATGCACTAGACAATAGAAAGGATTAGTATATAGATTTACATAAATATTCCTCTTCTAGTCTGGGTCAGACATGAACTCCCAAGTCTAAACTTTCCTAACTCTAGTGCTTATTACCAAGTGTTTATTCTGGGATTCATGATCAACTCAGTGTCTAATAGCAAGTGAACTCCCAACTCAGACAGATGTATCAAATCCCTGGTGTCAGGCATTCTGAAGCAGAAATACAGGCAAGAGAAGTTTCCATTCCTCCAATGAGGCCAGCTCAACAGTATCATCTCCGACTTGGCCTTGCCCCCTGCCCCACTGCAAGCTCCCATTGGGTGTGTGCTCCATCACTTACCCTGACAGGTCGAGTGCAGCCTCACCCACCTACTTTCCTCTAAAAACGTTGTACCACCACGCCGCATTCTAAATACGACAAAAAGAGTGCAAAAAAGACACGTACAAATACTCCCCAATTTTCCCATGGCCAATTCCTTGAACTTCCAAGCCATGGCTGGCCATTCCTCTGTGCACCCTAGGCCAACCAAGCTTGATGTGTTCCTATACAGCCCTAAGCAGAGGGTGAGCAAGGTCCTTAATACCTTAGAGGAAAAATAAATAGAAGAGAAAAAGTCACGAAAAAGAAAGTTTTACACCTCAGGGGGACAGAAAATCCCCCAGAAACGTTTGTGAGCAAGGCTTAGATCCTTCCTGTGTCCCCAAACCTGGCTGCTCCCTGTCCTCTAAACATTCCCAGGGGCCTTTCCATGCTTACTAGCTGTGAGAAGTCTTTGGAAAGGTGAGCACCTTCTAGCAGGAAAGGAAATCAATGTGCTGTTTACCTCCAACTCCTCCTCAGTCCCCTCCTTTCCAGTCAGAATACACACTTTCCATTCACTCTCCACCTCATGCTTATAAAGAGAAGTGTGTTTAAGGACAAATTTTATTAAGATGCAGTTCAAGTTTTCATTTTCTTTGTGAATAATTAAAGAGAACTTTCATTATCTCTAGTACATTTCCATTCTTTTTTATACAATACTGTTCACAAAACTGGTCCATAATTTTAAGAGAACAGAAAACAGACTAAATTAGCTAAGAATGTATAGCATTACTACTTTTTGGCATTTTTACCTTGAATAATACCTTTACTTAAGCATATCTACAAGTATGAAGTACTGTACTGTATTAAT
>JAPYYL010000031.1:9798100-9809736 GCA_028534055.1 Eulemur mongoz | reverse complement strand
TTGGGGGGAAGGGCGGAACAGGAGCAACATATGTAACCTGAAATTCTGTATCCCCCATACCAAGATGAAATAAAAAAAAAAGAAGAGCTGGAAGAGAAGATGTCTGATTTTGTTGATTTCCTTCTCCTCAAGTATCAAATGAAGGAGCCGATCTCGGAGGAAGAAGTGCTGAATATTAGCATCAGAGATTACCAAGACCACTTCCCTGAGATCTTCATGAAAACCTCCGAGTGCATGCAGCTGGTCTTTGGCATCAATGTGAAGGAAGTGGATCCTGACAACCACTCCTATGTCCTTTTCACTGCCTTGGGCCTCACCTACAGTGAGGAGCTGAATGATACTGCTTTCCCAAGGCCTGACTCCTGATAATGATCCTGGGTGTGATGTTAATGGAGAGCAACTGCATCTGGGAGGAGGTCATCTGGGATACACTGGGTGTGATGGGGGGCCTGCTGGGGGTGACCATTACATGTACAGGGACCCCCAGAAGCTCATCACCTAGGATTGGGTGAGGAAGTGTACCTGGAGAACCAACAGGTGCCAACAGTGATCCTGCATGTTATGAATTCCTCTGGGGTCCCAGGGCCCATGCTGAAACCACCAAGATGAAAGTCCTGGAATATGTGGCCAATCTCAATCAGAGAGATACCAGATCCTTCCCAATTCTGTATAAAGAGGCTTTGAGAGATGAGACAGAGAGGGAGTGAGCAGGAGCTGCAGCCAGGGCCAATGGGGAGGCAGGGCCAGTGCACATCCAGATCCCCTTCCAGCAGCTCCTCCTGCCCCATGAGAAATTAGTCTTTTCTTTACTCTGTGTTTGAAGAGAGCAGTCAGTGCTTAAAGTAGTGGAGGCCCCAGTTGCCTGGAGAAATCATCAGTGCATAACCTTTTCAGTTCCTGTTACATTTGGGTGTTTTACATATTGATCTTTGTTTTCCTTTTGGACTTTTACAAGTTTTCTTCATTTTCACAGAAGATTGAATTAGCTTCACCATCTAAGTTGGGGGATGATATTGATCACACACATAATTTTGCTTATCAAAAGTAAGAGTTTTCTATTTTGTAAAAGAAATGGGGTCACCTTCCATTTCATTTTGCTGCCTGGAAGAAGGTGGAATTGGAATGTCATTGCAATAGGAATTTTCTTGGAAATGTGAAAGAACTTTGCATTTAAACATATGGGGTTATTAAATATAGAAATAAAATTTAAAGACACTTCCTTTTGGCCATCTTATCTTTTTTCACGTGATTTTCTATAAAATTAAAATATATGTGTGTATGTGAATTTGCTTGGCTTATTTCAGAAGGTTGGGGAAATTTAATCTCAATAAATAAGAGCCGATGCTCACTGGCACAATTGTTCCACAAATATTCATTGACCATCTAATATTTGAAAGGCCTTGGGTTAATAGACACATTAGGGTAAGCCAGACCCACTCCTACCAATAGAATTAGAGAGTCTGGGAGTTGCAGTCGCACAATTAGGGTGGTGAGATATCCTGTAAGTCCTAAAGAACAAGTGACGGAAGAGTTGTAGTTTGGTGCTTCTGCTGAGCGCAGTGGGGTGTGAGGGCCGTGAGCCAGGGCAGTTTGGGGCTTGGGGAAACTTCAGTTCTTTCTGTAGGAGTTGGTTGTAATGAAGCTGGGTGGTGGCAGGGCCAGACTGTCAGATGATGTGACTCGTGACATAATGCTGAGAGCAAAGCCTGGAAGGAAGAACTGCCCTGAGCAGTTCCCTCTGGATCGTGAGCAAAGCAGAGAGGAATCTCCAGCTGGTGTGGTGCAGGTGTGGAAGGTGTCCTGTGCTCTTGTCCCACTGTGGCTGAGCACAGCACAAGAGCCGGGTGACTGATAATCATCCTCTGCAGGGCTTACCTCAGAGATAGGGTGAATCTCCCTTGAAGTGAGTCCCCCAAGCCACAACCAGGTACACATCTGCCTCGCTCAGAGACCCAGAGCTGACCCTATTAAAACAGCATTTTAATTAGGTTATTTCAAGTGTAATTTGGCCAATTGTAAGGGCTTAGATTTTTGGTGGTGATGAAATGGTTAAAAAAAAAAAAGCGGTTTGGCTGAAAAGCAGTTGAGAGGGAGAAAAGGAGTTGGTCCTTGAGTCAGATGCCAGGAGCTTTGAGCTGTATCCAGTTGGGGAAGACTCCCCCGAACCCAAATTAAATACTAAATCATCTAGGAGGGAATTTTTACTGACTAGTATCCACGAAGCAAGATTTTTGAATGAATTGGAATTCCCTGTCCTGTTGCACTTCATACTCAGTGGTTTCCTAGATAATAATGACACTAGTAAAAACAAAATTCCCAGAGGTAAGTGTAGTAGGATCTGAGGTCCAAATATACTAGTAATGCAAATAACTGTCAATCAGGAAAGATCTAACATATTCCAGACACTATGTCAGGTGCTTTACATACATTGCACACATTCCAACAGTACTACCAGACAGAGGCTATCAAACTTATTTCGCAGATGAAGAAACTCAGGCTCACAGCTCTTGGTAGTTTCCCATAACCACGTGGGTGGTAAGCAACAGGGTCGGGACTAGATCCCCTACCATTATAGACGGCAGGGGATCCTGCCATTTAGAGTGGTGTCCACCCTAAAATGCATACGCTGAAGCGTTAACGTGCAGTAATTCAGACTGGGACTGTATTTGGATATACGGTTTTAAAGAGGTCATTGAGGTAAAATGAGGTCCTTAGGGTGGCCTCTAATTTAATGACCAGTGTCCTTATGAGAAGAGGAGATTAGGACACAGACACACACAAGGAAGACCCTGTGGAGAGCAGGGAGAAGACAGCCATCTCCAAAACCAAGGAAAGGGGCTTCAGAACAAACCAACCCTGCCATCACTTTGATTGTGGACTTTCAGGCTCCAGGACAATGACACAATATATTTCTGTTGTTTAAACCACCCAGTCGATGGCACATTGTCATGGTAGTCTGAGAAAACTAATGCATATGGTCTGAATTCATCTAGAGCCCACACTATTCCCACTGTTTCAATCCTGAAGCAGACCTTGGTCTTGCTTCATTTCTTTTCTCATGATTCCATAATGTTTCTCAGGTAAACAAAACAAGGACTGTGGTCAAGGTACTAAAAGCAGGCCTAAAAAAGTGCTATGGAATGAAATGTGTCCCCCAAAATTCATACATTGAAGCCCTAAGGCCTAATGTGATGGTCTTTGGTTATAGGCCCTTTCTGAGGTAAATCAGTTTGGTTGAGGCAATGAGGGTGGAGCCCTCATCATGGGATTAGTGCCCTTACAAGAAGAGACACCAGAGAAGTAGCTTGCTCTTTTTATCTCACTCTTGCACGTGAAGACACACCAAGAAGGTGGCCACGTGTAGCCAGAAAAAAAGTCCTCAGCAAACACCCACTACCCTGGCACCCTGGAAGCAGACATCCCATACTCTAGGACTATGAGAAAATAAATGTCTGTTGTTTCAGCTCCCGGTCTATAGTATTTCCTTATGGCAGCCTCCAATGACTAAGGCAAGAAGCAGGATGGCAATGTGAACCAAATAGAATTTAGGGATTCTATGTGATTCCTTGAGACCTGCCCAGGTGCCAGTATTTTTGTGCAGTACCAGTACTATACTGCATTACTGTGTCCTTTCCTGAGTCTTGCCCTGCGGGCCTGCCTGTCCAACTCTGGAATCCAGCCTGCTGCCCAGGTCTCTGTGGCTGCATACTCTAAAGGCTGTGCCCTGCTTCCAGTGGCACTGCCCAGAGTCATCTCTTCTCCCCTGACATAGAGTATTTCTACACTCTGCTGAAGGCCCTTAATCGTCCCTCTCCCTCACCCTGGAGCCCCTCTGATAGCAAAGGTCCCCTTGACTTTGAACAGTGACCTTTAGACACCTGATCATCCTGTTGGATCTTCAACACATTCCCCAAATGTTTTCCAAATGAGCTGCTGAGTGGAGACTGATTTGGCCCATAATTTACCAGTTCCTGAGATAAAACCCTGAAGTTAGATGGAAAGTTTTTAAACCTACCCCTTGATATTTAAAATCAGATTTAAATGGGGTGCCTTATTTCAAATTGGCCACCAAGCACATACATAGATTAAAGAGCTTCTCGGGGTGTTCATATACCAAAGCCTCTCATGTTAGTCCGCTTAGACTACCAGAACAAAATACCATATACTACGAGGCTTAAACAGCAGATATTATTCCTCACAGTTTTGGAGGCTGGAAAGTCTGAGATCAAGGTAATGGTAGATTTGATCGCTGGTGAGGGCTTTCTTCCTGGCTTGTGGACAGCTGCCCTCTCTGTGTGTACACATGGCAGAGAGAGACAGAGAGAGAAAGAAAGCTCTCTGATGTTTCTTCTTATAAGGGCACTAATCCCATCATCAGGGCCTCATCCTCACAACCTAATTTGACCCTAATTACTGCAAAAAGACCCCATCTACACATACATCACATTGGGCCTTACGGCTTCAACATATAAATTTGGGGCGAGGCAATACAGTTCAGTTCATAGCATCTCCTTTATATTGGTAAATGAGGAAAGACTATGGAATCACTGTGAAGCAAATATCTCTCGAAGCTGAATTCCTGAAACTCTGGTATTGTCTTAGGAAGTAAAAAATGGTTCCTTGGTAGACATGCCAGCTCAGATTAAAAATGAAGGAATAATCATCTTTCCACTTCTCCTGGTCTGTGTATATGCCTCACAGAAAAGTCCTGGATTTCAGTGTGTCTAAGGACATCCTGCACAGATGTTCATTAATGCAGAGGGTAGCAGAGACTCACAGGTTAAAATTTTTCCCCTGCATCAAATGGAAAGAGAAAGTCCTCAGCCTAATGGGATGACAGATGGTGCTGAAAAGGGTGGTGCAGGAAAGTGCCATTCAGTGAAGAAGGCAAAGCCTTCCTGCTGACATTTACAGGATTCATGGCATACTACATCTGATCTTGCAATTGAAAGCACCTGTCATACAGTAGGTACTTTAAAAAGTTGAAGAGGTTGGGCAAAATCTGGCCTTCTCAGAAACTCCTCCCAGCAGTGAAGGATGTTGTCATAAAACATTATAGCCATTGCTATTTGTTGAGCACCTACTATGTAACAGTTTGTGGCAAGGATTTTAAGTAGTCTTACACATATTTTATTCCTCTCCTTCCTGGACTCATGGGAACAGTGGAGTCCACTTGTAATAATGAAGGGTCATGTCACTATCCTTTTTCACTGAATCATAAGTAGAGGCCTTGTTTGTCCCATCCAGGCACTGGAGAGCCAAGGCGCCATTTCCTCGCTTTCTCCCTCCATTCAATGGCAAGCAAGGCAACTCCATGTGAGATCAGGGAGTCACAAGGAGGAAGAAGCCTGAGTCTTTGGGTCACTTGAGAGCCCCTGACAAACCACATCAGAATTTATATGCATGGAAAATAAGCTTTTCTTGTGTTAAGCCATTCAAATCTCAGAGTTTTTTGCATAAACTTGCAGTTAACTCAAATAAAACACAGCTACTATTTTTGATGTCAAGCTTATTTACATATTTCAATTGCAAACGAATAGTGCCTATATTCTTCTTACAAAACCTTCTAAAAATATAGAAAAATCACAATTTTTCTCTTTACAAAGTTTATCTACAGTTAAGTCCCCTCCTCAGAGGTCACCACTATTGTTCATACTAATATGGTGTGCATAATTTTAAGCCTTATTCTAGGGGTTTTTTAGACATAGATGCACTATTAAAACATACAGTGCTGTTAAATACCCACAGGTTTTATGTCCATATCGATCTAGCACATTCTTTTACCACTTAATAATGTGGATGCAGGCCCTTCCACTCTCACTTTTGTAACTGCTCCCTAGAACTGTAAATTAGCTGTGTGTAACAGTTAACTAAACCTTTCTTCTCCTGATGAACACACAAACTGTTTTCCATTTGTTGCTATGATATACTGAACTGAACTAATATCTCTGAACCTGAAATTCTTGGGCAAATACTCATATTTTCTAATAAGAAAGATACATTAACATGGACATTGGCTGAAAGAGGAAATGGTATGAACAGTTCAACTTTTTACAAATATCATCAAAATTTTATTCCAAAAATACTGTACCAATGTATTTTCTCAGAAATATATGTGAACATCCTAAACGCTAACAAATATCTTATTTTATCAATCTTTTAAATTTCGGTGAAAATTATGAATAAAATTTGGTGAAGAAATATTGTTTCATGTTATTTTAATTTGAATTTCCACTGTCTCTGATTAGGTCAATTCCTCCCCCAGGTGAAGCTCGATTCAGGCAGTGATAACCTGAGTCAGACCATTCCTCTAGGTTTGATTTAAGCATCTGAAATGCCAGAGTATCTTTTCCTTTAGAGAAGGAAATATTTGGTCAAAGTGACAAGGAGTTAGGGAAGAAGAGCAGACAGGACACCTCAGCGAGTGAGGGGTGTTGGGGAGATCAAGAGGACAGCGGTGGCCAGAGTCCAGGAGAGAGACCAGGGGTAAAGTCACGGCCACAGAGCCCCAGGAAGGCTGGCACTGAGAGTTCTGCCTCTAGAACTCAGCCCAGTGGGAGAAGGACCAGAGGGAGGGAAGGGGCAGGGAGGAGGGAGGACAGGACAAGGCCCATGAATGGACTTGGGAAATCAGGGGCCCATCGTTTGTCCCCACCTGAAAGCTGCAGTGTGATCTGATTAGCCAGGCCTGTTGGGTGGATGATGGCACCCCAGCCCCCTTAGGAGCCGCCACCTTCTTTGGGAAGAGTGTAGCTGGTTCCCTGCATCACTCTGGGTGAGTCCCCTGAAGTTTCTTGACCCTTCTAGTAGTCCGGTGTACCCTGGCCATGGTCTCAGGCTGGGAGCTGTCTGGACGCCTGTGGCAGCTGAGGTTTCAACCCATGTGTACCCTGGAACCCCTCAAACTCCACTGCGCTAGTCTGTAGGTTGGCACCTGATACCAACAGGTGAGACAGGCCTGGAAGAGCACTGGGTGGGGGAAGGCAGCAGTGCCATTGTTTGGAGGGGAAACTGAAAGAAGGTAGCCCTGGAGTTAATAACCCCAGACTCTTCCGATGAGGGGCTGGCTGTGGATGTGCTGTGACAAAGAAGGTGGCACCCTTCCTTGTCACACTGACAGGGAAGTGTGGGGCCCAGTGCAGGAAGCATCAGGCCCGTCCTGTTGCCATCATCCATACTGCTAAGACGGTGATTGAGCCTGGGGAGGAGACATCCACGATTACACTCTCAGGGACAGTCTAGGGGAATTCTGATGTCACATGAGCAGTTGTGGCATGTGCCTTGCCTGAAGGCAGAAGGCCCAGGCGGGGAGCAGGCTCCACCCTTTGAATCGACCAACGGGACCCTCTGGTATTTTGATCCATTCATTTATTGATCCAGCAAACAGTTATTGAACATCTACTGAGGAAAGACTACAAATAAACAAAAGAAGGGAACAGTTACTTAATTGTGACTGATGTGGGGAGGGTGGTGAGCTGAAGACACACGTGAGAGTTTTAGGAAGTCGAGGACTGTGAAATGATGGTGAGAATCTTTAATGATCTGACTTTTGGGGCTACTGACTAGGCAGAAGCCACTCCCCTTAGCTGAAGGTGAGGGGGAAGGAGGAAGACTTGGTCGTGATGGGATGAGGAAGAGTGGAGAGGATGAGGTCAGCGGGGACTATGCAGATGGCAAAGTGCTCTACCCCTTCCAGGTGGAGGTGTCACTGGGCAGTAGGAAAATATCCTACTGTCTGTTTGAACAGGGGTCACGGCTAGTCCTGAGGTTTAGCTCCATAAACAGGGGTTGCTTCAGGCCACAGGTTAAGTAGAGTGCTGTGTAGATAGTGGCCTACATGCTTGCAATATCCTGCGTTCTCCAGATAAAGAGAAGCAAGAATAGCAGGGAACAGGGGAGCTGCTGGTATAAGTCCCAGAGTCTGCAGGTCCGACAACCAGGAGATGAGTGGTGTGGGAACAGGTGAAGATGGATATCCCAGCTCAGCAATTGAGAGAATTCACCGTTCTTTCAATTTCTTTGTTCTGTGGAGGCTCTCAGTGGCTGCCACATTGATGACAGTGATCTTTTTATACAGTCTACTGACTGAAATGCCAACCTCTTTCAAAATCACCCTCACAGGAACATTCAGACACAATGTTTGACCAGCTATCTGAGGAGATAAGTTCCTTCAATGAGGTTTTTCTTGTGCTGATATTCCATAACTTAAATAATATTACATAAAATCAACAAAACTTAAATACTGGTATGAAGTCAACACATGTATATTACATGATAAGGCAGTAAAGGAGGAAAGTAAATAAACGCCTTTGCTATATATGTGTATATGTATATATATAGATACACAAACAAATATATTTGTGAAAAATCACAGGATAATGGCCTTTGAGTCATAGTTAACAGCACGAAGTAGGTGACAATACTTTGCAGGGCTGTGGTTCTCTAGAAGGCTGTATACGCTCTCAATCAGCATCCAATATAAGGTGTGGTTTCTGTCATAGCCAGTATTCAAAGGTCTTGGAATTAAGGGGTGAAAGTGGGCATGGCACCACTCACCTTACCCCTAGTGACCTACCAGCAAATGTTTTGCTTCCTGTTCTCACAAAAACCTTATGCTCTGCTGGCCTAGAAGTCTTAGTCCCAGGGAGAGGAATGATTCCTCCAGTAGACACAATAGTGATACCACTCAACTGGAAGTGAAGACTGCCCCCAGTCTCTTTGGGCTCTTCATGTCTCTGACTCAACAGGCTAAGAGTTGCTGTGTTGGCTGGGGTGACTGATCTGCACTAGCAAGGTGAAACTGGACTGCTGCTCCACTATGGAGGCAAAATTGATAAGTTAGACATTATTAAAATTAAAAACATCTGCTCTGTGAAAGGCATTGTCAAGAGAATGAAAAGACAAGCCATGGTCTGAGAGAAAATAATTGCAAAATACATATCTGATACAGGACTTGTATCCAAAATATACAAAGAACTCTTGTAGCTCAACACTAAGAAAACAAATGACCAGTTTAGAAATAGGCAAAAATATGAAAAGACAGCTTGTCAAAGAAGATATAGCGATGGCAGAGGAACACATGAAAAGATATTCAACATCATTTGTCATTAGGCACTTACAAGTTTACACAACAATGAAATATCACTATACCTATACAATGCTTAAAATGGAAAACACTGACAATAACAATTGCTGGTGAGGATGCTGAGCAATAGGAATTTCCATTAATTGCTGGTAGGAATGCAAAATGGTACGCCAGTCTGAAAGACAGTTTGGCGGTTTTTTACAATGCTACCCATGGCCTCACTATACGATGCAGCAACCGCACACCTAGATATGCACTCTGTGTAGTTGAAAATTTACCTCTATACAAAAACCTGCACACAAATGTTTATAGCAGCTTTATTCATCCCAAAGTTGGAAGCAACCACGATATCCCATGATATTCAATAGGTGAATGGATAAACAAACTGTGGTACGTCCATACCACAGAATAAAAATACCATTCAGCAATTTTTTTAAATGAGCTATCAAACCATGAAAAAAAGAGTAGTATTTTAAATGTATGTTGCCAAGTGAAAGAAGCTTGTGTGAAAAGTCTACACCCTATATGATTCCACCTATATGACATTTTAGAAAAGGCAACTCTATTGCTATAATAAAAAGATAAGTGGTGTCAGGGATTCAGGGAGAAGGGGTAGGAGTGAATAAACAGCACAAGTTCATCAGGGCAGTGAATCTATTCTATGTGATACTGGAATGGTGGATGAATGTCATTCTACATTTTTCCAAAACTATGGAACTGTGCAATACAAAAAGTGAACCTTAACATAAACAATAGGCTTTAGTTAATAATAATTTATCAATATTGGTTCATTAATTGTAACAAATTTACCACACTAACATAAGAAGTTAATAGTAAGGAAAACTATATGGGAGGATGAGAGTATTGTGAAATCTCAGTGCTGTCTGCTCAATTTTCTATAAATTAAAACTGTTCTAAAAATTAAGGCCTATTAATTAAAAACACTAAACATGCAACTAACATACAACTCAGATTTCACACTTGGGCATTTGTCCCAGAGAAATGAAAATGTGTGATCATTATGAAACCTGTACATAAATGTTCATAGTAGTTTTATTCATGATACCCAAACACTGAAAACAGCCCAAATGACCCTCAATGGGGTGATTGTTAAATAAACCATGGTAGATCAATGCATAGAATACTACTACACTTATCAATGAAAAGGAGGAAACTATTGATATATGCAACCCCTCAAGAGAATGCAGTCTTAGTTCATTCAGGAAGCTATAATGCAATAAATTCCTTTAGACTGGGTAATTTATAATTAATAGAAAATTATTTTCTCATGTTTCTAGGGGCTGGGAAGTCCAAGATCAAGGTGCTAGCAGAATTGATATCTGGTGAAGTCTCTCTGCTTCATAGATGGTGCTTCCTGTTGTGTTCTCACATGGCAGAAGGGGCAAACTGCTCCTTCTCACTTCTTTTATAAGATCACTAATCCCATTCATATGGGCTGCACCGTAATGACTCAACCACCTCCTCAAGGTCCTACCTTTTCATAGTATCACACTGTCACTTAAGTTTCAACATATGAATTTTGGGGGGGGGGACATATTCATACCATACTTTATGCTGAGTGCAAAAAGCTTACATACAGTATGATTCCATTTATATATTATTCTTGACATAAGAAAATTATGAAAATAGAGGATAGATGAATGGCTGCCAGGAGTTAAGGGGAAGAGAGTGGGTGCGTAAGGGAAGTGTATACCTCTATAAAAGGGTAACATAAGGAAACTGTGTGGTGATGGAAATGTTTAGTGTCTTGACGGTATCAATGTCACCATCCCAGTTGTGATATTGTATTGTGGTATTGCAAGATGTTACTATTAGGAGAAGCTGACTAAAGAGTATGCAATATCTTCATGTTATTCCTCACAAGTGAATCAACAATTATCTCAAAGATGTTAATATTTAACAATTTTCTGCAAGTTATTGACTGCACTAGAGACTGACCAGTCCCACTGCCCCTGTCCCATCATTGTTAGGCAACTGCTCAACGTCAAGTTTTCTTAACAAAAAAGTGCATAAGCCGGGTTATACTCATGGTGTCCAAAAACCAACATTTTAGTGATTGGAGAGTTGTCAATGACTTTTCATGAGATGAGAGGATTGGTCCTTCTGAGAGACTTTAGTTGCTTACAGCATAGGCTGTATATCAGTCAGAGTTCTCCAGAGAAACATAATCAATATGATGTGTATGCGTGTGTATGAGTGTGTGAGTGTGTATTGTCTCTCTCTATATCTTCCTCTCTCTCTCCGTGTGTGTATGTATATATGCACGCATATATATATATATATATATATACACACTCTCTATTGCTCTCCGAGAGAGAGAGAGAGAGAGAGAGAGAGAGAGATCTAATTTAAAGAACTGGCTTACAAGCTGAAGGGTACTATCAAGTCTGAAATTTCAGGGCTGCAAGAAGACTGAAACTTCCAGCAACAGTCGATGTTGCAGTTTTGAGTCGAAGCAGAATGCCTTCCTCTTTTGGGGGATTTTCGTCTTTACTCTTAAGGCCTTCAACAGATTGGATGAGGCCCACCC
>JAPYYL010000031.1:9710475-9792502 GCA_028534055.1 Eulemur mongoz | reverse complement strand
ACTCTGGAACAGAAAAATAAATGCTACATATTCTTGCTTATAAGTGGGAACTAAACTATGGCTACATAAGGGCACACGGAGTGGTATAATGGACACTGCAGACTCAAAAGGGTGAGGGTGGGAGGAGGTGAGGCATGGAAAATTATCTATGGGACACAGTGTACACTACTCAGGATACGGATACACCAAAAGCCCAGACTTCACCACTATACAATATATACATGTAACAGAATTCAACTTGTGTGCCTGAAACTTAAAATATTTTAAACATTAATAAATTTACTGTAGTTATGGTTTGTTTCATTCAATCTGTTAATATGGTTAGCCAGCCCTGGGACTATTTTCTCCCAGATCCATCTCTCATTTTCTTCTACTCTGCTCTCCATTATACAGGATTTGACTCCTGAAGGCTCCAATTCCCAGGCTCACCAACATTTGGCTGTCATTTTGCTTCAGAAAGATAGAGCGATGATTGGAGTTTTTTCTGCTCCTTCTTCTGCATCAGGTGACTTCTCCTTCAGTGGCTACATTGTCCAAGGCTTCAGGCACCATCAGATAGTCCCACCATGACTCCAGATCCTGTTGAACCCAATACCTAGGTTTCATTAATGCTACGTTCCTGTGTTTGTCTTTCCCTCCTACAGGTGAGATTGACTTCCTCGTGTGGCTAATTATTCAGTTCTCCAACTCTCCCTCATTTGTCTTCTCCATCACTTGTGTAATCATTCCCCTGAATTAAATTTCCTCTACATTAAATAGAGTTTTCTATTCTCCTAGAAAATTCTTGACTCTTACACATGGCCAGTTATATTGATTGATCTTCTCTTGTTAAACTTCTTTGCATTCCTACAATAAACCCAACAATGGCAACAACATTTAAATATGTTTAAAACTGTTTTATAACTGACAAAAATAAAACAAAATAAAATGTCTTTGGAACATGAAATCTCCTGCAAGTGACATTCTACTTCTATTGTCCTTTTCACAGTCTCTCAAAATAATTTTGCACCCCGCATTTGGGGATAAATATAGAAAATTTAATAGCATAAGTAATAGAATAATATATTCAACTTGTAAAAAATTCAAGTCATACATATAAAGCTACATAACACTAACTGTGTGATACAACCCAAGTGATACTCAGAGGGAAATAGCCTTAAATCTATGAGACAATAAAAATATTTAAAACATCTACACAGTTCAAGAAACTAAAGAATAAATACCATATGAAACTTAAGTTACTAGAAGGTATGAAATAATGAAGATAAAAGCAGAAATAATAAAGCAGATAACAGTAGAGATAACTGCCAAAACACAATTCTTTGAAAATACTTACAAAATAGACATTTTTCCAAGTAACATCAATGACTAAAGCAAAAAGCATGAACAACGGAAGTTAAAATTGTACAAAACATAGATAAAGAAGAGATTTGAATAAGAGAACACTACATATACGACTTCTTACCCTTGGTCATGGATACCACAGCTCCCTGATTAGCATCTAGCCAGGGACTTGGAGTCATTTTTTACAAGGTTTGCAGCTGCACAAATGGTCCAACGTGCAAGGGAGAGAACATTTCCCATGGAGCGCTTAATCTAGGAGCCAGGATCAAGATGAGGGCTCTCATGAGTGAGAATTGAGGTGTTCACTCACCCCAGAACATAGGAGTCCCAAAGAATCCATCTTTTCCCTGTCAGTCCTGGAAGACTCCAGGCAGAATTGTCATTTCTCAACAAAACAGGCATTGACCTTTATCAGTGAAGTTCTGCCTCAAGGGATTCAGGGCAGTGTAAGCCTTAGTCTGCTGGGGACATACTCAGTTTAGCCGACGGAGGGGTTACATGCCTCAGTAGGAATCGAGGTCAGGGCCCTGATGGGGGACCAAGGCATCCCTGCACTCCAGAATGGAAGGGGCTCCAGCACTGTACTAGTGGTCAGCTGTGAGAGATCACATTGCAAGTGTGGACGGAGTCCGAGGTTCTGCAGGCAGTCAAGGTGAGACACAGAAGGAGGACTAGTGGAACTTTGGACCCTAGGACAGTGGGTCCCCATCCCTGCCTCTGCCATGAGTGATGTCCACCGACTTCTGCCTCAGGGTTTGACAGAGGTGAGGGTTTGTTGTGTTGGGCCCCTCAGGCTGCCACGGTGTTGCTTACCCAATCCAAGTGCTCCTCCCAGTTGGGGTCACAAGGGTTGGAGAGGACAGGAATTGGTAAGGTAAACAGGGCTGAGGAAGGTTTGGCTTATTTCTTTATAACCTTGAGTTTATTTTCATGCTTAACACTAGTAGGCGAGAAGAGACCCGTCCCGTATTCTGGAAGCTGCTGAGGAACTGCACAGGGAGTCAGTGTCAGAATTGGAACATGAACTTTTCCAAAGGCCAACATAAGATTTGCTGCATGGAATCCAGTTCTGCATCCTTGACTCCAAATTTCCCCATTTCAGTTTCCTTCCCCATGTTTTTCTCTCTTGGAGTTTGTCTCTTTTATTTTTTATTTCAGCATATTGTGGGGGTACAAAAGTTTAGGTTATGTATATTGTCCTTTCCCCACCCCTCCCCCGAGTCAGAACTTCAAACGTGTCCATCTCATGGAAGTGGGCATTGAAATCATTATATATGTATACACCCATCCCCTCCCCGCCACATCTGTCTGACACCTGATCAATGTTATTCCTAAATGTGCTCTTAGGTGATGATCAGTAAAACCAATTTGATGATGAGCACTTTATATCTGTTTCCAAAGAGATACACAGACCCAAATTATGGCTGTAAAAAGTCAAAAGTGCTAGAAAAAAGAACCTGAAAGAAGTGATATCTCCCAAGGTAGTTCTCTCAAGGAGAAACAAATGGAGCAGAAACACATAAGTTACTTAGAAAGTCTCCCTCTAGTGCCACTTGGGGAAAAGAGGGCAAAAAATGATGAGGGATGATGTACTCTGTCGCCCTTCACCACCTCACTCCTCTCTGCAATACTCTGTGTGCCCTCGGGAGCCTCCTCCAGTCCTCTCCTAGCTAGCGAGCCAACTCTGACCCCAGGCCAGGTACACCCCTCAAAGCTCTGTCATTCAGGAAAGAATTTTCCCTTACCAGTCATTTTTAAGAGCACCCGCTCATCTGCGTGAGATGCAGAACCAGCCATTATGAGTTTGTACCTTCTCCTGCTTCAGCTAGCCATAAAGGACCCGCCATATGGCCATAGATGCAGTGTGGGGAAAGGGTGCTGTGCTATGGTTCTTGGTGGTAAGGGGGCCTGAACTATTTTCTCATGCAGTTATTTGTACCCTCTGGTCCTTCTCAGATGGGAAAAGGTTGACACAGTCATCCCTGCTACTCCCAGTCATTGAATGGGAGCAGCCCCAGGGGAAGGATGGCCTCTGCACAGACAAGGCTGGTGGTGACAATTAATGCTGCCCCTAATGGCAGGTTTTCCTACTGGAGACCTGACAGACTCACCTCCAGGGCCACCACACAATCATACCTTTCTATTGATAATGTTGCTTTGCCTCTTGCAGCACAAAATGTTCCACCTACCCAAAGACCCTGTCCTGTTACTCTAGCTCCATAAGGGCCACACCTCAGGGAGACTTCCCATCCTGACACACTCTCCATAGAGTAATATGTCCATTCTTGCGCGAGAAAAATGAGAACTCAAGTGTCCTCTCCAATGAGTAAAAAGGACTCTGCCCCATCACACCACCAGACAATGGCCAACTACATGGAAATGCCCAATTTGGAACTGGATAACCAGTCAGGACAGGCGAGATGCTGCTATGGTCACCATCTCAAACTCCAAGCAACTTCACCCAAGAAATATTCATTTTCTTCTCACACTGTGTGTCTAATTCAGGTCATCAGGGTGCTTCCACTCATGATAGCTATTGATGTGTCCTTCTGCAGTCTTCATGGCAGAGGGACAGAAATGTAGCAGGGCTTGCACTAGTCAGAAGGATGGGCAGCTGTCTCCTCCTCTACTGTCATCCCAGGCACCCAGGAAGAGGTTGCTGCTGCAACACTGAGTCCTCAGGGAGTCTCCTCCTCTCCCACTGGCCTGGCCTCCAATCCAGAGTACCACTGCATTGAAGGCTCCATCACCGAAGAAAAGGAGGGGCTAAGCACCTCCCAGCAACTGGCAGTCCCGGAGTCTGTGCTACAAGAACAGTTACAACAGAAAATGTTTGATTTGGTTCATTTCCTGCTCCATAAGTATCGAATGAAGGACCTGATCACTGAGGCAGAAATGCTGAATATTGTCATCAGAGATTACCAAGACCACTTTCCTGAGATCTTCATCAAAGCATCCGAGTGCATGCAGCTGGTCTTTGGCATTAATGTGAAGGAAGTGGATCCTGCCAGCCACTGATGTTTCCTTGTCACTTCCCTGGGCCTAACCTACAGTGAGGAGCTGAATGATGGCCAGTGCTTTCCCAAGGCTGGCCTTGATGATCATTCTGGGTTTGATCTACTTGCAGGGCAACTACGCCCAGAAGGAGGTTGTCTGGGAAGTGCTGGGTGTGATAGAGGTGCATGCTGGGAGTTAGCATTATATCTCTGGGTAGTCCCGGAAGCTCATCACCCAGGATTGGGTACAGGAAGCCTACCTGGAGTACCGGCAGTTGACCAACAGCGATCCTGTATGTTACGTATTCCTGTAGGGCACAAGAGCCCATGCTGAACCCAGCAAAATGAAAGTCATTGAGCATGTGGCCAAGCTCAATCAGGACAAACCCAGATCCTCCCCACTCCTGTATGAAGACTCTTTGAGAGATGAGGTAGAGAGGGAGTGAGCAGAAGTTGCAGACAGGGCCAATGGAAGGGCAGGGCCAGTGCACATTCAGATGCCCTTCCAGGAGCTCCTCCTGCCCCATGAGAAATGTGTCCATTCTTTACTTTGTGTTTGAAGAGAGCAGTCAGTGTTAAAAGCAGTGGAGGGTCCCAATAATTTGGTGAAACCACCAGTGTATGTTGTTTTGTGTTCCTGTTACATTTGGGTGTTATGAAAATTGATCTTAGTTTTCCTTTTGGAATTTTTCAAATTTTGTTTTTTTCATAGAAATTTTAATTAGCTTCAGCATCTAAGTTGGGGAATGATATTGACCACACATGTAATTTTGCTTATCAAAAGTAAGAGTTTGCCATTTTTTAAAAGAAATGTGGTCACATTCCATTTCATTTTGATGCTCGGAACAAAGTGGAATTGGAATGACATTGCAATAGGAATTTTCTTGGAAATGTGAAAAAACTTTGCATTTAAATATATGGATTATGAAATATAGAAATAAAATTTAAAGACACTTCCTTCTTGCAATCTTATCCCTTTTCACATGTTTTGCTAAAAAAATAAAATATATGTGTGTATGTGAATTTGCTTTGCTTATTTGAGAACATAGGGGAAATTTAACTGCAATAAATAAAAGCTGCTACTCACTGGCACATTTGTTCCCCAAATATTCATTGAGCATCTGCTCTTTGAAAGGACCTGGGTTAACAGACCCACTAGGGTAAGCCAGACCCTCCCCTGTCCATAGAATTAGAGAGTCTAGGAGCTGCAGTCATATAATTAAGGTGGTGAGATGTCCTCTAAGTCCTAAAGAACAAGTGACGGGAGGGTTGAAGGGTGGTGCTTCTGCTGAGAGCAGTGGGGTGTGAGTGCCCTGAGCCAGGCCTGTTTGGGGATTGGGGAAACTGCAGTTCCTTCTGTGGGAGTTGGTTGTAATGAAGCTGGGTGGTCGTGACTTAGCGCTGAGAGCAAAGCCTGGAAGGGAGAACTGCCCTGAGCAGTTCCTTCTGGATGGTGAGCAAAGCAGAGAGGAATCTCCAGCTGGGGAGCGTGTGGAAGGTGTCCTGTGCTCTTGTTCCACTGTGGTTGAGCACAGTGCAAGATCCAGGTGATCGATAATCATCCTCTGCAGAGATTTCCTGAGAGATAAGAGTGAATCTCCAATGAAGTGAGGACCCCAAGCTGCAGGCCAGGTACACATCTGCCTGGCTGTGAGAGCCAGAGCCGACCCTATTAAAATGGAATTTCTAATAGGTTATCTCAAGTGTAATTTGGCCAATTGTAGTGTCTTAGATTTTGGGTGCTGGTGAAATGGATTTAAATAAAGCGGTTTGGCTGGAAAAGCAACTGGGAGTGAGGGAAGGAGTTGGTCGTTGACTCAGATGCCAGGAGCTTTGAGCTGTATCCAGCTGTGAAAGACTCCCCCACACCCAAATTAAATATTAAATCATCTAGGAGGAAATTTTCACTGAATTTTATCCATGAAGCAACATTTTTGGCTGATAGGAATTCCCTGCCCTATTGCACTGCATACTCAGAGGTTTCCTAGATAATAATGACACTAGCAAAAACAAAATTCCCAGAGGTAAGTGTAGTGGGATCTGAGGTCCAAATATACTAGTAATGCAAATAACTGTCAATTAGGAAAATCTAACATATGCAGACACTGTGTCATGTGCTTTACATACATTGCACACATTCCAACAGTCCTACCAGACAGATCCTATCAAAACTATTTCACAGATGAAGAACCTCAGGCTCACAGGGCTTTGTAGATTCCCATAACCACGTGGCTAGCAAGCAACATGGTTGGGACTAGATGCCCTGCTGTTATGGACAGAATGGTGTAATCCCTAAAATCCATATGCTGAATCCCTAACCCGCTGTACCTCAGACTGAGACTCTATTTGGAGATACGGTCTTTAAAGAGGTCATTGAGGTAAAATGAGGTCATTAGGGTGGCCTCTATTTTAATGACCAGTGTCCTTATGAGAAGAGGAGGTGGCTATCTGTATGCCAGAAAGAAAGTCCTCACCAGACACCCACTACCCTGGCTTTCCAGACTCTAGGACTACGAGAAAATAAATGTCTGTTGTTTGACCTCCCGGTCTATAGTATTTCCTTATGGTAGCCTTCAAAGACTAAGGCGAGAAAGAGGATGGCAATGTGAACCAAATACAATTTAGGGATTGTATGTGTTTCCTTGAGAGCCAAAACTGCCAAGTTGCCCGCATTTTTGTTCAGTACCAGTACTTTGCTGCATTACCGTACCCTTTCCTTAGTCTCGTCCCGTGGGCCTGCTTGTCCAACTCTGGAATCCGGCCTGCTGCACATCTCTCTGTAGGTGTATACTCTAAAGGCTCTGCCCTGCTACCAGTGGCACTGCCCAGAGTCAACTCTCCTCCCCCAACAAGGAATATTTCTACTCTCTTCAGAAGGCCCTTAGTTGTCCCTCTCCCTCACCCTGGAGCCCCTCTGATAGCAAAGGTCCCTTTGACTTTGATTAGTGATTTTTAGACACCTGATTGTCCTGTTGAATGTCTTCAACACATTCCCCAAATATTTTCCAAATAAGCTGCTGAGTGACATCTGATTTGGCCCATAATTTACCAGTTCCTGAGATATAACCCTGAAGTTAGAGGGATAGACTTTAAACCACCCCATAATATTTACAATAGGATTTTAATGGGGTGCGTTATTTGAAACTGGCCACCGAACACATACATAGATTAAAGAGCTTTCCAGGGTGGTAAAAAACCAAAGCCTCTCATATTAGTCAGCTTAGATTGCCAGAACAAAATACCATATAGTGTGATGTTAAACAGCAGATATTTATTCCTTACAGTTTTGGAGGCTGAGAAGTCTGAGATCAAGGTACTGGCAGATTTGATCCCTGGTGAGGGCTCTCTTCCTGTCTTGTGGACAGCTGCCCTCTCTGTGTGTACATATGGCAGAGAGAGACAGAGAGAGCAAAAAAGCTCTCTGATGTTTCTTCTTATAAGGACACTAATCCCATCATCAGGGCCCAATCCTCATGACCTCATTTGACCCTAATTACTTCTGAAAGGCCCTATCTACACATGCATCACATTGGGGCTTAGGGCTTCAACATATAAATTTGGGATAAGGGGACACAGTTCAGTTCAAAGTATCACCTTTACATTGGTAAATCAGGAAAGAGTATGGAAATCACTGTGAAGCAAATATCTCCTGCAGCTGAATTCTTAAAACGCTACTATCCTGCTAGGAAGTAAAAACTGGTTCCTTAGTAGACATACCAGCTCAGATTAAAAATGAATGAATAACCATCGTCTTTCCACTGCTTCTGCTCTAGGTATCTGCCCCATAGGAAAATCCTGGCTTTCAGTGTGACTAAGGACATCCTTGAAGATCTTCAGTCATGCAGAGGGTAGCAGAGACTCACAGGTTAAGATTTTGCCCTTATATCAAATGGAAAGAGAAAGTGCTCAGCTTACTGGGATGACAGATGGTGCTGCAAAGGTGCTATTGAGTGAAGAAGGCAAAGCCTTCATGGTGAGATTTACAGGATCCTTGGAAAACTACATGTGATCCTGCAATTGAAACCACCTGAAATGTAGTAGGTACTTTAAAAAATTGGAGAGCTTGTGCAAAATCTAGCCTTCTCAGAAACTCCTCCCAGTAGTGAAGGTTGTTGTCATAACACCTTATAGGTGTTGCTTTTTGTTGAGTACCTAGTTTGTAACAGTTTGTGGCAAGGATTTTAATTGCTCTTACACATCTTGTCTTCTTCTCCTTCCTGGACACATGGGAACAGTGGAGTCCACTTGTAATGAGGAAGGGTCATGTGACTATCCTTTTTCACTGGATCATGAGCAGAGGCCTTTTTTGTCCCATCCAGGCACCGGAGAGCCAGGGTGCCATTTCCTCACGTTCTACCTCCATTCAATGGCAAGCAGGGCAACTCCATGCAAGATGGGGGAGTCACAAGCAGGAAACAGCCTGGGCCCCTGGGTCACATGAGAACCCCTGACAAACCACATCAGAATTTATGCCTGAAAAATTCGCTTTTCTTGTGTTAAGACATGCAAATTTCAGAGTTTCTTTCATGACCTTGCGGTTGCTTCAAATAATACACAGCTACTATTTTTGGTGTCAAACTTATTTAGATATTTCAATTGCAAAGGTAATAATGCCTATATTCTCGTTACAAATACTTCTAAAAATATAGATAAAACACAATTCCTCTGTTTGCAAAGTTCACCTACAGGTCAGTCCCCTCCACAGAGGTCACCATTATTGTTCATAGTAATATGGTGTGTATTAATTTAAGCCTTATTATAGGGTTTTTTAGACGTAGGTGCACTACGAAAATATACAGTGGTGTTAAATACCCACAGGTATCATGTACTTATAGATCTGTCACATGCCTTTGCCACTTAACAAGATGGGTGCTGGATCTTCCCACCCTCACTTTTGTAACTGCTCCCTAGGAGTGTAAAGTAGCTGTGTGTCACAGTTAACTAAACCTTTCTTCTCCTGATGAACACATAAACTGTTTTCCATTTGTTGCTATGATTTATAGAACTCAAATAATATCTCTGAACCTGAAATTCTTGGACAAATATGCATACTTTCTAATAAGAAAGATACATTAGTGATGTTTCCACATCTTTTCAATTGTGAATTGTGCTGCTATAAACATTCGGGTATAGGTGTTTTTATCATAGAATGACTTTTGCTCCTTTGGGTAGATGCCCAATAATGGGATTGCTGGATCAAATGGTAGGTCTACTTGAAAGTGTTTCAGGTATCTCCATAATGCTTTCCACAGGTGTTGCATTACTTTGCAGTCCCTCCAGCAGTGTATGAGTGTTCCTGACTGTCAGCATCCATGCCAACATGTGTTGTTTTGGGACATTTTAATAAAGACCATTCTCACTGGAGTTAAGTGATATCTCATTGTGGTTTTGATTAGCATTTCCCTGATGATTAGAGATGTTGAGCATGTTTTCATATGTTTGATATCCATTCTTATATCTTCTTTTGAAACTTTTCTATTCATGTCGTTTTCCCGCTTTTTGATAGGGCTGTTTGATTTTTTCTTGCTGATTTTCCTGAGTTCTAAATAGATTCTTGTTATCAGTCCTTTATCTGATGTGCAGTATGCAAAAATTTTTTCCCATTCTGTAGGTTGTCTGTTTATTCTTGTGACTGTTTCTTTGGCTGTGCAGAAGCCTTTTAATATAATCTGGTCCCAAATGGCCATAAATTCATAAATGGATTAGTAAGTTGTGGTAAATGTATACCATGGAATATTACTCAGCTATAAGAAATAACGGTGATAGGACATCTCTTTGGTTCTCCTGAAGAGAGTTGGAACCCATTATTTTAAGTAAAGTGTCCCAAGAATGGAAAAACAAGCATCACATCTGCTCACTAGCAAATTGGTTTCCCTGATCATCACCAAAATGCATATTTGGGAATGACACAAATTGGATATCAGACTGAGGTGGGGGATGGGAGGAGGAGATGGGTATATGCCTACATGATGAGTGCGTTGTGCATTGTCTGGGGAATTGTCACGCTTGAAGGTGCTGACTCAGGCAGATAGGGGGATGGGTGGACGGCATAGGGGTATAACTACATGATAAGTGTGATGCGCACTGTCTGGGAAATGGGCATGCTTGAAGCTCTGACTCAGGGGGATGGGCGGTATATGGGAAAAATATGCAACCTGAACTTTTATGCCCCCATAATAAGCTGAAATAAAAAAGAAAAGAAAAGAAAGATATATTAACACGCATATTGGCTGAAAGAGGAAATGGCATGCATAGTTTCCTTTTACAGATGTCATCAAAATTTTATTCCAAAAACACTGTACCAATTTATTTTCTCAGAAATGTATGTGAACATCATACACACTAACAAATATATTATTTTGTCACTCTTAAATCTTGGTGAAAATTATGAATAAAATTGGGTGACAAAATATCATTTCACTGTTATTTTAATTCGCCTCTCACTGTTTCTGATTAAGTTAATTCCTCCCCTAGTTGAAGCTGGATTCAGGCAGTGATGTCCTGGGTAAGACCATTCCTCTAGGCTTGATTTAAATATTGGAAATGACAACAAACATTTTTATTTACAAAAGGAAAGATTTGGTCAGGGTTACCAGGAGCCAGGGAAGGAGAGCAGACAGGACTCCTTGGCAAGTGAGGGGTGTAGGGGGGATCCCAAGGACAGCAGTGGCCAGAGTGCAGGAGAGAGACCAGGTGCAAATCCATGGCCCCAGAGCCCCAGACAGGCTGGCACTCAGAGCTCTGCCTCCAGAGCTCATTCCAGTGGTGGAAGGACCAGAGGAAGGGGAGGGCAGGGAGGAGGGAGGACAGGACAAGGCCCATGAATGGACTTGGGAAATTGGGGGCCCATCATTCGTCCCCAGCTGGAAGCCGCAGTGTGATCTGAGTGGCCAGGCCTGTTGGGTGGACACAGGCACCCGAGCCCCCTTAGGAGCTCCCAGCTCTGTCAGGAAGAGCGTAGCTGGTGCCCTGCATCACTCTGGGTGAGTCCTCTCAAGTCCTTTGACCCCTCTAGTGGTCCTTAGCACCCTGGACAGGGTCCCAGGCTGGGAGCTGTCTCCACACATGTGGGGGCTGAGGTTTCATCCCATGTGTACTCTGGGACCCCTCAAACTCCACTGCATGGGTGGGTGGGTTGGCGACTGATACTGACAGGTGAGACAGACCTGGAAGAGCACTGGGCAGGGGAATGCAACAGTGCAGCTGCTTGGAGGGGAAACTGGAGGAAGGGCACCCTGGGATTAGTTACCCCAGACTCTGAGATGAGGGGCTGGCTGTGGACTTGCCATGACAAAGAAGGTGGCACCCTTCCTTGTCACACTGACTGGGATGTGTGAGGCCCAGTGCAGGAAGCATCAGGCCCCATCCTCTTGGCAGCATCCACACCTCCAAGATGGTGATTAGGCCTGGGAAGGAGACGTCCATGATGACACTCTCAGGGACAGTCCAGGGCAATTCTGAAGACAGACGAGCAGTTGTGGCACATGCCTTCCGTGAAGGCAGAAGACCTAGGTGGGGGGCAGGCTCCACACTTTGAATCAGCCAATGGGACCCTCTGGTATTTTGATCCATCCATTCCTTCCTTCATTCATTCATCCCGCAAAACCTTATTGAGCATCTATTGAGGAAAAACACCAAGTAAACAAACAAACAAAAAAAAGACCAGTTTCTTAATTCTGTCTGCAGCTGGGAAGGTGGTGAAGTGGAGACACACGTGAGGGTTTTAGGAAGTCAGGGTCTGTGAAACGATGGCGAGAATCTTTAATGATCTGACTTTTGGGGCTGCTAACTAGGGGGAAGCCGCACCCCTTAGCTGAAGGTGATGGAGAAGGAGGAAGAGTTGGTCGTGAAGGGATGAAGAAGAGTGGGGAGGATGAGGTCAGTGTGGACTGTGTAGATGGGGAGGTGCTCTGCCCCATCTGGGTGGAGGTGTCCACTGGGAAAATGGGTCTGTCTATATGGACAGGAGCCACGGCTGGACCTGATGTTTACCTGCATCAACAGGGGTTGCTTCCGGCCACAGGTTTAGGTTAAACAGAGTGCTGTGTAGATAGTGGACAACATGCTTGCAATGGTCTGTGTTCTCCACAGAAATAGAAGCAAGAATAGCAGGTAGCAGAGGAGCTGCTTGTATAAGTCCTGGAGTCTGCAGGTCCAACAACCTGGAGATGAGTGGTCTGGGAACAGGTGAAGATGGACATCCCAGTTCAGAAATTGAGAGAATTCACACTCCTTCCACTTCTTTTGTTCTAGGGACACTATCAGTGGCTGCCACATTGGTGAGGGTCATCTTCTTTATTCAATCTACTGACTGACATGCCAACCTCTTTCAAAAACACCCTCATGGACACAATGCTTGACCAGCTATCTGAGCCCAGCCAAGTCGGCACATAAAATTAACCATCATCAGTCAAAGCCATCTCCACTTAACACCTATACACAGCTGCTTAGACCATACCTAACGTCCAAATATAGACAAGAGCAAGGTTGTGATTCTGCTTAACTTAATACAGCTGTCCTGCACACAAATGGAAAAATACTAATCATTTCCCCAGAAGAGGAGATAAGTTCCTTCAATGATGTTTTTCTTATGCTGATATTCCATAACTAAAATAATACTACATAAAATCAACAGTACTTAAATACTGATATGAAGTCAACACATGCATGTTACATGAAAAGGCAGTAAAAGAGGAAAGAAAATAAAGGTATTTGCTATATATATGTATATGTATAGATACACAAACAAATGTATTTGTGAAAAATAACAGGGTAATGGCCTTTTGAAGTCATAGTTAACAGCACCAGGTAGGTGACAATACTTTGCAGGGCTGGGGTTCTCTAGAAGGCTGTATATTCTCTGAATCAGCATCCAATATATGGTGTGGTTTCTGTCATACCCAGGATTCAAAGGTCCAGGAATTAAGGAGTGGAAGTGGGTGTGGCACCACTCACCTTACCCCTAGTGACCTACCAGAAAAGTTTTGCTTCCTGTTCTCACAACAACCTTATCCTCTGCTGGCCTAGAAGTCTAAGTTCTAGGAGGAGGAATGCTTCTCCAGGAGACACAACAGTGATTCCACTCAAGTGGAAGTGAAGACTGCCACCAATCACTTTGGGCTCTTCATGCCTCTGAATCAACAGGCTAAGAGTTGCTGTGTTGGCTGGAGAGACTGATCTGGACTAGCAAGGAGAAACAGGACTGATGCTCCACCATGGAGGCATGGAAGAGCATGTCTGGAATACAGGCAATCCCTCAGGGAGTTCTATAGCATTGCCATGTCCTGTGATTAAAGTCAGTGAGAAATTATAACAACCCAATCCAGGTAGGACTAGGAATGGCCCACTTAACAAGAATGGATTTTGGGTCACCCTACCAGCTAAAGAACCACAGCCAGCTGAGGTGCTGAAAGCCAAGAGAATACAGAATGGGTAGTAGAATGCGGTTAGAATTACCAGCTACCACTATGACCAGTTACATAAACAAGAACCGTAATTGTCATGAGTAGTTCCTCATTTTGTTATGAATACATTTGTCATCAAAATGCCTTTCAGGTAGATCCAAGTTGTGTATATCAATACCTCCCTTTTTATTTCTGAGTACTGTACCGCTATGAGGCTGCATCACAGTTTGTTTATCCATCACCCATGGAAGGATAGTGGGTAGTTTGAAGATTTGGGCAAATATGAATAGGGCTGCCATAAACATTCAGGTGTAGGTTTTTGCGTGAGCATACAGTTTTGTTGCTTCCAGGAGAGGCATTGCTCAGTCATATGGTAAGTGTGTGTTTATAAGACATTACCCAATCATTTTCCACAGTGGCTGTAACATTTTACTTCCTCACACTAATGAATGAGATTTCAAGTTATTCTTTGTCCTCGTTAGCCCTGTCAGTAATTTTATTTTAATCATCTGCAAATGTGTGTCATGTTTTCTCATTTTTATTTCAATTTGCATTTTTTTAATGGCTAATGATGTAAGACAATTTCATGTGCTTGTTAGCCATTATATGGCCGCTTTGTTAAACCGCTTATGCAGGTATTTTCTTCATTACTAAAACTGGGTTATTTGTTTTCTAATTTTCAAGGTTTGAGAGCCCTTTATGTATTCCAGATACAAAGCCTTTGTTGGATATATGATCTTCGAATATTTTGTTCCCGTTGTTAGCTTGCCTTTTTGATTTTATTCTGTCTTTCTGAGATCAAAAGTTGTTAATTCTCAGGAAGTCTAATTTAATTTTTATCCTTTAGGAATCATGCTACTCATGTCGTTTTAAGATCCCTTTGGGTATTTCAGGTCATGAAATTTTCTGCCTTGCTTTATTTAAAAGTGTTATTGTTTTTCATTTAAGAATTAGACATATGATACATTTCTTACAATGGGTGTCTAACTGTTCCAATACTATTTCTTGAATATACCCACTGTTTTCAATTTAATTGTCTTAGAAATCTTTGTAAAACTACAAGCCATACTTCTGTAAGTCTATTTCTGTATTTTCTGATCAATTTCATTCAGCTATGTGTCTGTCTTTGAGCCAATATCACAGTGTCTTGATTACTATAGCATTATCCTAAGGTTAGATAGTATAATTGCACTTGTATCCCATGCATAGATTCTCATAAAACATAAATGGGGAAAATATTTTTAAAAAATCAGCTAACATATGTCTTCCAATTTTATTCTACTTTTGAAAATTATTTTTTTCTTGACAAATAAAATTGTATATATTTAAGGTGTACAACCTGATGTTTTGATATACATATACATTGTGAAGTGGTTAGCACAGTTAACATCGACTTCTATAGTTACTATTTTGTATGTGTAGCAAGAATATTTAAGATCTGCTCTGTTAGAAAATATCAAGTATACAGTTCATTATCACTAACTATAGTTATGTTCTTGTACATTAGATCTCCAGAAAGTCTTCATCTAACTGAAAGTTTGCACCCATTGACCAAAATTGTCCCATTTCTCCCAACCCCAGCCCTGGGAAACCACCTTTCTACTCTCTGTTTCTACGAGTTTGATTTCTTTAGATACCACATGTAAGTGAGATCATGTGGTATTTGTCTTTCTGTGCATGGCTTATTTCTCTTATCATAGTGCCCTCCAGGTTCATCCATGTTTTCGCAAATGGCAGGATTTTCTTCTTTTTTATGTCTAGATAACACTCACAAGTTCTTTATCCATTCACTTATTGATGAAACTTAGGTTGTCTCCATTTGTTGACTATTGTCAGTAACACTGCAATGAACATGGGAGTGCAAATTCCTCTCTGAGATCCTGATTTCAATTCCTTTAGATATATAAACAGAACTGAGATTGCTGAATCACAGGATAGTTCTACTTTTATTGTTTTGAGGGATTTTCATGCTATTTTCCATGACAGCTGTGCCAATTCACATTCCCAGCAACAGTGTACAAGGGTTTCCTGTTCTGCATATACTCACGAATGCTTGTTATCATTTCACTTTGGATAGTAGCCATCTCAGCAAGTGTGAGGCGGTATCTCACTGTGGTTTTGATTTTCATTTCCCTAATGATTAATGATGCTGAGCACTTTGTTATATACCTGTTGGTCACTTGTATGTCTTCTTCAGAGAAATGTCTATTCAGATCCTTTGCCTATTTTTGAGTTGTTTCCTTTTTTTCTTTGCTGTTGAGTTGTATGTGTTGCTTAAAGGTTTTGAATATAAGCCTCCTATCAGGTATATGGATTTTAAGTATTTTCTCCCATTCTGTAAGTTGCCTTTTCATGTTATTGATTTTTTCCCTTGCTGTGCAGAAAGTTTAATTTGATATAGCTCCACTTGTTTGTTTTTGCTTTTGTTGTCTGTGCTTTTTGGAGTCATAGAAATAAAGCCATTGCCAAAACCAATGTCAAGGAGTTTTTCCCCTATGTTTTCATCTATCTTTTCGATGTGCCATTGCATTTGCTTTGCTGGTATTTTGTTGAGGATTTTTGCATCTATGTTCATGTGAGATATTGGTCTGCAGTTTTCTTTTATTGTTGCTTCTTTTCCTGATTTGGTGTCAGGGTGATTCTGGCTTCTTACAATGAGTTAGGAAGGATTCCATCCTTCTCAATGTTATGGAATAGATTCAGTACAATAGGTGCCAGTTCTGTTTTGTAGGTCTGGTAAAATTCAGCTGTGAATCTGTGCTTCACAGCTCCGGCTTTTGGGTATTGGGAGTATTTTTTATTATTATTTAAAACTCTCTGCTTGCTGTTGGTCAGGTAAGGATTTCTATTTCTTCTTGACTCAAGCCTGGGAAGTTGTGTGTTTCCAAAGCGGTATACATTTCCTCTAGATTTTTTGTTTTTGTGTGAGTAGAGGTATTCCTAGTAGTCTTGGATGGCATTTTTTATTTCTTTGATATGAATTATAATGTTTTCTTTTTATTTCTGATGGAGTTTATTTGAGCTCTTTCTTTTCTATTCTCCCTTAGGCTATCCAGTGGCCTATTTCTTTTGTTTCTCTTTTCAAAGACCCAAGTTTCATTTCATTGATCCCATGGCAGTTTATTTGTTTTAATGTTGTTTAATTCTGCTTTGATCTTTATTTCATTTCTTCTTCTAGCTTTGAATTTGGTTTGTTCTCCTTTTTATAGTTCCTTGAAGTGTGACATTAGATTGTTAATGTGTGACCTTTATGTCTTTTTCATGTCGGCTTTTAGTGCTGTGAACTTTCCTCTCAACACTGCTTTTCCTCTGCCCCAGCAATTTTGGTAGCTTGTGTCATTTTTGTCATTCAATTCAAAAAAGGTTCTGATTTCCATCTTGATTTTGCCATTGACTCAAGGATCCTTCAGCAGCAGGTTTCTAAATCTCCATGTATTTGTGTAGTTTTGAGAGTTCCTCTTGGAGTTGATTTCTACTTTCATTCCACTGTGGCCTGAGAAGGTACATGGTATGAATATAATTTTGTTTTTTTATTTTCTTGACATTTGTTGTGTGCTCTAACATATGATCTCTCTTGGGTAATGTTCCATGTGCTGATAAGAGGAATGTATATTCTGTAGTTTGGGGGTAGAATGTTCTGTAAATATCTGAGGTCCAATGATCAGCCTAGTTCTGTCAGCGGAGTGTAGAACTTCCTCAGCCTCCTTGTAGCTGGGCCTACGGGCATGACCCACCATGCTCGGCTAATTTTTTCTATATATATTTTTAGTTGGCCAGAGCATTTCTTTCTATTTTTAGGAGAGACGGGGTCTCACTCTTGCTCAGGCTGGTCTCGAACTCCTGAGCGCCAGTGATCTGCCTCGGCCTCCTAGAGTGCTAGGATTACAGGAGTGAGCCACCGTGCCCGGCCCTCACTGTGTATTTCTTATAGCTGAGTAATACTCCATGGTATATATATACTATAATTTACTAATCCAATCCTGAACTGTTGGGCATTTGGGTTGTTTCCACATCTTTGTGATTGTGAATTGTGCTGCTATAAACATTCAGGTACAGGTGTCTTTGTCATAGAATGACTTCTGTTCTTTTGGGTAGATGCCCAATAACGGGATTGCTGGATTGAATGGTACGTCTATTTGAATCTGTTTAAGGTATCTCCATAATGCTTTCCACAGGCGTTGCACTGCTTTGCAGTTCCACCAGCAGTGTATGAGTGTTTCTATCTCTCCGCATCCACACCACCATGTGTTGTTTTGGGACTTTTTGATAAAGGCCATTCTCACTGGAGTTTAGTGATATTTCATTGTGGTTTTTATTTGCATTTCTCTGATGATTAGGGATGTTGAGCATTTTTTCATATGTTTGTTAGCTATTCTTATATCTTCTTTTGAACAATTTCTATTCATGTTTTTTGCCCACTTTTTGATAGGGACAGCTTCCTGGGCAGCTCCCTCCCTCCATCCGTGAACCCACTCCAAGAGCTTGGGCTTTGCATGAAGTCTGTGGACATGAGATATCAACAGGAAACAGCTTAGATTCTAGGGGATCTCCGCCGGGACGACACTTAGAGGGGGAGGGGCAGAGCTGTGCTAAGTCGAAAAGCAGCGAAGGATCACCGAATTATAGAATTTTTATTATCTTTATATTTATTTTTTAATTTTTTTTACTTTCTTTTTTGTTTGTTTTTCTCTTTTCTTTTTTTTTTTTTTTTTTTTCTTTTCAGTGACCCTCTACCTGGGCACCTACTGTGGGATTCTGAGCTTGCCAGGCCCCCAGCTCTGGTGCCTGCCAGACCCTGAACATTCACCCCCAGGGCCAGCGATCTGCGGGCACACGGTCGCCATCTCGGGGTCCACAGCCTAGCTGCTGCAGAGCCATAGGGTGCCATGGGGCTGCCTGGGTGGCTCCCTCCCCTAGTCCATGGACCCTCTATAGGAGCCTTGACCTTGTGTGAACACTGAGTACTTCCCCAGGTGCAAGAGTGTGGAGCATGGTCGTTGGGGACCTTGGGACAGGGCAGACGTTTGCACGTGGGAGCTGCAGCAGCTGGGGTGCTGAGCAAGGGAGGGCACAACCCATTCGCCCTAGCCAGTGTCTTTCCTGCGGAAAGAGGCAGAAACCACCCTTCTAGAGGATGAACCATAAAAAACAAAAAAATCCACCAAAAACAGAGACTTTCTGCCTGCTACTAGAGTGGATCCTTCCTGCTAACTGAAAGTCCACAACACAGTGACTTAACACGACAAAACGGTCTTAGGTCATTCCAATCATCTGGGGCTGGACCCGTCAGAAGTAGCCCCTCAGCTGAGGTAGGGTAAACTCTAAATGATACAGAACAGTCTCCCCTCTTGACAAAGAAAGCAGCATACCTAGATTGCTTCATACCCTAAGAACAGAGTACAAAGTGTGCTGCTAACCAGACTAAAGCTGTAAGAAAAGATCTAATGATAGATCTAGATGGGAAGGGCTCAGCAAAAACACATGGGGAGCACAAAGAATCAAACGGAAATCTCACTCCCAAAGAGAAATACCAGCTCTCAACCAATTGCCACAAACCAGATTCAAAATACCAACATGTTACAGGAAGAGTTTCAATTACGGATTATAAACAAGCTGAATATACAAGAAAAAATTGATAACCACCACAAAGAAACCACAAAGAAAATCCAGGATTTGGAAGAAAAATTCACTAAAGAAATTGAAATATTGAAGAAAAACCAAACTGAACTCCTAGAAATGAAGAATTTATTCAGAGAGCTACAAAACACAGTGGAAAGTCTCAAGAGCAGGGTAGATCAAACAGAGGAAAGAATCTCAGAGATTGAAGATAACTCTTTCCAATTAAATAAGTCAGTCACAGAGATAGAACAAAGAAATAAGAGAAATGATCAGAGTCTACAAGAAATTTGGGATTACGTGAAGAAGCCTAACGTGAGAGTTATTGGCATTCCTGATTGTGAGGAAGATAATAAGCAAAGGTTGGATAAGCTATTTGAAGATATAATTGAGGAAAATTTTCCAGGCCTTGTTAAAACTCTAGATATACAGGTTCAAAAAGCTCAAAGAACCCCTGAAATATTCATAGCAAATAGGAAAACATCACACCATGTAGTCATCAGAATGACCAAAATATCCACTAAAGAGTCCCTTCTTTGAGTTGTAAGGAGAAAGAAAAAAGTAACATACATAGGAAAGCCCATTAAAATTACGCCAGATTTCTCAACTGAAACCTTACCAGCAAGAAGAGCTTGGGGCCCCATTCTCATTCTTCTGAAACAGAGTAATGCTCAGCCGAGAATCTTGTACCCAGCTAAGCTAAGTTTTCTACATGAAGGAGAAATTAAGACATTCTCAGATAAACAAGGACTGAGGGAATTCACCAAGACAAGACCAGCCCTCCAAGAAGTACTAAAAAGAGAGCTACACATGGACCAGCACACAAAAGATCCATGAATGTAAAACTACTCAAGAGCTAAAGGTCAAATTACAGCTACCACAATGGCTCAAGAGAGAAAACATAGCAATGAAGCTCTACCCAACAAGCTGAACAGAATTCTGTCCCACTTATCAGTTTTCTCAATAAATGTGAATGGCTTGAATTCCCCAGTCAAGAGACAGAGATGGGCCCAATGGATTAAAAAAACACAAACCAGGTATCTGCTGTCTTCAGGTGTTGATTGTTTTGTTCAACATATAGAGTAATTTTAAGCATTTCTTAGAGGCCAAATCTAGTGGTGACAAATTCTGTTAGTGTTTATTTCTAATTTTTTGTTATAGCCATATGTAAGTAGAAATAATTTTTCTGTGAGGACCTTACAACCTGTAACCGTTCTGAACTACAGTTTCTTTAGGGTTTTCACTTGCTCCCTCCCAGGCTGCTGGATATGAAAATGTCCACAGGGTGCCAGGGAGAAAGTGCACCTCATGCCTTCCCAAATCAGAACCCACACTTCCAGAGGTTCTTCCAAGTACCAAGTGCATCACTCATTGAAGAGGCCATGAGTTCTCCAGCCAGCCTGAGACCTTAGTCCCCAGGAGGTAAAGATTGGAATCTTTATAGATTCTTTGCACCAGAGAGGAGACTAAAGACAGTTGCGCCCAGTGTCTATTATGTGTTCTACTCTGACTAGTGCCCAAGAAAACTAATAAAGGTGGAGGCAGTTAGGACCTCTGGAGAATTCTACTCCCACCCATCATGGACCCACTGCAGCCATAGCCTTCACTCTGGTCAGCCTTCAGGCAAAATAGTGGAAAGAAAATGTGGGAAGAGAGGAAAGGAGAAAAGAATAGGCCAGATTGCTAGGCCGCCTATCAAAACTGGAGAAAGATATCAGCTATATAGAGCATTGGGGAAAGAAAGACAGGAGAAGCAATCCCTTTGTCTAGAAGAAAGATTTCCTATAATTGTTAATCTCTGCTATGATTTTGTTTCAAATATAGGAATCTGACTTGTCAGTGTTCTGGAGGTGCTGTGAAAGGAAAATGAGGATCTCAGTAAAGCAGAGAGACAGCAGGAAAGTCATAACTAGATATCCAGCCCAACCTGGTTCCCCAAAGAGGTCACACCCCCTGAAAGCTGCCAAAAAGGCTACTTTAGTGGCAATATCATCATGCAGAGCACTCACCCCTACCTAAGATCTCATTTACCTCCTTGGGACTAGCTATATGATTCAGGCATTAATGGATTAGATTCTCCACTCTCTCTTCTCACTGTGCTTGTTCCAGAGGCCTCCTTTCTCCTTCATTCCAACAGCTAGACATGACTAACTCTTGAAATAATCAGAAACAAGGGATGCAAATACAAGATAGACCATTAAGGAGAAAAAAATAGGTCCTTGGTCCAAGCACTAGACAACATGATTTAAATACATGCTACCCATTTTGAAGATAAGGATACTCAGTAGCACTGAGGAGATGAGGAAAGGAGAAGATCAAGATATTAAGACACTCAGCTGGAAGGTGCATAGCCAGGGCCTCAGATCTGAATTGGAATGGGAACTGCACACTCTCACACCCGTTTCTGTGTGAGAAACTTCCTCTACTCTCTCACATATCTGCAGTCTTCCAAACAACCTGCAGAGTATGAGTGTGACACTTTGAGGAATTATGGTGAATTGAAGGGAAAATCTAATGCTGATTACAATCGGTTATAGAAAACCAGCTTGAAATCATTCTCTGAGAAATTATTAACCCTGCTTTTGAAAAAAGGAAGAAAGGAAATAAGGAAGGGAGAGAGAATGGGAGGCAGGGAGGAAAGGAAGAGAAGACAAATATTTTCAAATAAAAGAACCATGAAGCATATAAGTGACATGAAAGAGACTGCTTTTGAAAGGATGCAAAAGAAGGGAAGGAAAAGGAGAAGGAAGTAAGAACGTGAATGAGAAATTGGCATAGATTCAGGAAATATGAATGTCAGCTCTTCTGACAAAAGGTTTCTAACTAATACTCCAGCCATCCATCAATTTATAGAAATGACATCACAATTCTCATATTATGCTTGGGATTGCTTTTTAAAAACAGCTTTATGTGGGACAAAATATTTGCATACTACACATCTGATAAAGGGCTCATGAGTACAACCTATGTAGAACTCAGGAAAATCAGCAAAAAAGAAAAAAAAAAAAAAAAGAAAAAAAACAACCCCATTAAAAAGTAGGCAAAGAACATGAGCAGAAACTTTTCAAAAGAAGACAGATTAATGGCCAACAAACATGAAAAATGCTCAACATCTCTAATCATCAAGGAAATACACATCAAAGCCACAATGTGATATATCTTACCTCCAGTGAGAATGGTCTTTATCAGAAAGTCCCAAAACAATAAATGTTGGTGTGGATGAGGAGAGATAGGAACACTCATACACTGCTGGTTAGATTGCACACTAACCTCTGTGGAAAGTAATATGGAGAGACCTCAAAGAGGTACAAGTGGAACTACCATTTGACCCAGTGATCCCATTACTCGATGTCTACTCAAAGGAACAAAAGACTTTCTATAAAAAGACATCTGCTCTTGAATGTTTACAGAAGCACAATTCACAATCACAAAGGTGTGGACACAACCCAAATGCCCATCAATACCCGGGTGGATTAATAAAATGTGGTATATGTATACCATGGATTTCTACTCAGCCAGAAAAACAATGGTGAACCTCTTATGTTACCTTTGATGGAGCTGGAACCCATTCTACTAAGTGAAGTATCCCAAGAATGGAAAAACAAGCACCATATGTACTCACCATCAAATTGGTATTAGCTGATCAAAACCTAAGTGCACATATAGTAATAACATATATCACGCATCGGGCAGGTGGGCGGGGATAGGAGGGGATGGATAAGTTCACACCTAATGGGTGTATGTGCACCGTCTGGGGGATGGACATTCTTGAACCTCTGACTCGAGTGGTGCAAAGACACTGTATGTAACCTAAACATTTGTAACCCTGAAATATGCTGAAATAAAAAATAAATTAATTAAATTAAATTTGAAAAAATAATTCAAAACTAATTAAAAAATAAAAATAGGTTTATTGAGATATAATTCAAATACATAAAAACCACCCATTTACAATATACAATTCAATGGCTTTTAGGATGTTCACAGAAGTGTGAAACCATCACCGCAGTCAATTGCAGAACATTTCCGTCACCCCAATAAGAAACCCTGTCCCCATTCAAGATCACTGTCCATTTCCTTCCAACCTCACACACCCACCCCTAGGCAATCACAAGTCTACTTTCTATCTCCATAAGTTTTCCTAGTCTGAGAATTTTGTATAAATAGAACCACACAATATGTGGTCTTTTGTGAATGGATTCTTTACTTAGCTTGATGTTTTCAAGCGTCATTCATATTGTAGCAGTATCATAACTTCACTCTTTTTAGAGTCAAATAATACTCCACTGTATGGATAGACCACTTTGGGATGATCTCCTCATCCTTTGATGGACATTTAGGTTGTTTCTAACTTTTGGATATTGTGAGTGGTTCTGCCATAAACATTTCTGTACAGGTTTTTGGATGGATATGCTTTCATTTCTTTTTGGTGTAGGAGTGGAATTGCTGGGTAACCCAGTGTTTACCTTTATGAACAATTGCCAAACTGTTTCCAAAATGGTTGCACCATTTTACAATCCCACCAACAACATATGATGGTTCCAATTTCTCTTCATCCCCACTGACTTTTATTATTAGCTGTCTTTTAGATTCTAGCCATCCTAACAGATGTGAAGTGGTATCTCACTTTGGTTTTTATTTTTATTTCCCTAATGACTAACAAGATTGAGCTGCTTCTATGGTACTTATTGGTAATTCACGTATCTTCTTTGAAGAAACATCCAAGCTGATCTTCTGCCCATTTGGTAATTGGCATATCTGTCCTTTTATCTTTGAGTTGTAGAGTTTTGATTTACTCTGGAAACCAGTGTCTTATAAAATAAATAATTTATAAAACTCGTAATTTTCAGGGTGTTATTTTTTTCCTCTACCCAATACAAAGGCCATAACAAGCAAATTCCTTAGCTGTGCCATCTATCTGATACTGTAGTAAGTTCCCAAGCAGGTGATCCTCTATTAGACCTCCTATTGCTCTCCCGCAAGACTTCCCATGTTGGGAAGGCTCTAGACTTCATTTCTTGTACTCTGTACTTCATGTACACATGCACTGGGAGGTAAATGCTTCCAAGATTTTACAGAAACCCCAAGGATGAAAGATGAATTTGATATTCCCTCACATCCCAGGATTCCCCCTATGGTTTCATCTATGGCTCTCATGAATTACACCCTTTAATGCCAAAAAAGTGATGCATTTAACAAGATTTGACTGATTTATCAGCACTTTAGTTTTTTTTATAATAGAGGTTATTCAGAGTATCTTTTTAAATATGTTACCAAAAATTGAAGCCTGTATTGACTATTTAAAAACGTTTTATGTTGAAATAATTATAGATTCAAGGAAGGTACAAACATAGTAGAAAAGTCCTAATTCCCCTTCATCTGGTTTTATCCAGGGGTTACTATAGTACCACTTTAAAACCAGGAAATTGACACTGACACAATGTGTCAATTTATCAGAAGTATAGATTTGTGCACAGTCAAGATACAGACCAACACACCATACGCACTATTCTGTCTGCAAAGTCTTCCCTAGCACTACTCCTTTATAATCGCACTCACCTTTCTCCCCCCACATTTGCTGACCCTTGGAAACCAATTATCTGTTCTCATATTTATATTGTTATTTCAAGAATTCTATTAATCCATATGACATATAATACTGCAGTATGAAATGGGATTTTGATATTGTATTTTTTCACTCAGCATAATGCCCTTGAGGTCCATATAAGCTGTTTCATGTTTCAATAGATTGCTCATTTTTATTGCGGAGCAACATGTGCCACAGGACGTTTAACCATTCATTTATTGAAGTACATTTTCGTTGTTTCCAATTTTTGACTATTAAAAATAAAAGAGCCATGAACATTCATGTGTACTTTCAATCTATTTTTATCGCTGTATTTGAAGTGAGTTTCATACAGGCACCTTATAGCTTGGTCATTTCTTTTAAATCCACTCTTCCCTTGTTTTTTAGTTGGTGCAGTAGGTGATTTTCTTCACTTGAAAGCTATTGTGCCACTTTTCTGGCCTCTAGGTTTTCTGATGGGAATTCCCCTGTCATTTCAATTCTTATTCCCTTTAGGTAGGGTGTCATTTCTCTTTCACTGATTTCAAAAATTTATCTTTGTCTTTAGTTTTCTGCCATTCTGATTAAGATACATATTGGTATGGATTTCTTTTGGTTTATCTTGTTTGGGATTCACTCGGTTTCTTTAATATGTGTGCTATACAAGTTTATGAATTTCGCCCAATTCAGGAGGTTTTTAGGAATTTATTTTTATACATTGTCAATCCTAGTCTGTTTTGCTCTCCTTCTGGGATTCTGATAACAGAAATATCAGATCTTTTATTATACCCTATTTTCCCTCATTCTTTACTTATTTTTTTCTATCTATCTTTTTTTTCTGCTGTTCAGATTGGAACTTTTCTGTTGCTCTATCTTCAGTTCACTGAATCTCTCCTCTATTCTGTCCATTCTGCTGTTGGTCACATCAATTAAGGTTTTTATATCAGTCATTGTATGTATTTTTCAGTTCTAAAATTTCCATTTGGTTTCTTTGTTATATACTATCTCTTTGCTGAGATTTCTGTTTTCATCTGCTTTGAATGTGTTTATAATTCCTCATTGAAGCATACATTTTTTTGAGACAGAGTCTCACTCTGTCCCCCCAGCTCGAGTGCAATCACATCATTGTAGCTGACAGCAGACTCAAACTCCTGGGCTTAAGCAATTCTAACTCCTCAGCCTCCTGTGTACCTGGGACTACAGGCGTTTGCATGGTGCCTAGCTAATTTTTCTATTTTGATAGAGATGGGGTCTTATTCTTGCTCAGGCTGGTCTCAAACTCCTGACCTCAAGCCATCATCCCATCTCAGCCTCCCAGAGTGCTAGGATTACAAGTGTCAGCCACCCCAGCCCACCTTAGGCATTCTTGTGATGGTTTCTTTCTAATACTTTCAAAGAATTCTAATACCTATGCCTTCATCATTGACTATTCTCATTGAAGTTGAGATTTTCCTAGATGTTGGCATGATGAATCATATATATTTATGCAATGTTTTAGACATTTTAGTGTTGTACCATGAGGTTGGATCTTATTCAAACCTTCCATTTTAACAAACTTCCTCTGACATTGCCTAAGCAGGGGAAGGGGCTCACTTCTTCATCACTGCCACATGGGAGTGGAAGACAAGGTTCCTCACTTGGCCTCCATTGAAACCCAAAAGGATTCTCTTTGTTAGAGCTGGGCATTAGTGGGAGTTCCTACCCCCTGCTAGACCGCTTCTCAATATCTTTTTGGCTGTGAGGGGTAGGACTGCCTCATTGCTGCTCACACATGGAGCCCCTTGGTCTTTGCTGGCTGGTTGGGATGGAGCCACAGCTGCTTCTGTTGTTTAGCCAGAGGAGAGCAGTTATTGTCCAAAAGTTTTCTGCCTTACCAGGTTGCCCCTTTTCTGGTACTTTGGCTAGAAAGAGGAAGCTTTCATTTGGGCATTTTTGTCTGTGCCTCTTGGCATTTCCAAGTTGCTGCTTCTTTATCTCCAAGTTTGGCACAGGAGAGGCAAACAGAAAACCCAGGGAACTCACTGCCATGTCATTCCTTGTGTCCCAAGTTCGCTAGACAGTTTGCTTTCTTCTTTCTACTATTCAGAGTCTTCTTATGCTTTTTTTATGTACAATGTCCAGGCTGTTTGGTTGTACTTAGAGGAGCAATAGGGGAAAATACATCTTCTCCATCTTCCTGCAGTCAGAAGTTGAGTCCTTACAAAGAATTTTTAGACAGTAATAAACCCAAATTTAAACTTTTGATTATTATTAATACCTTACTCCAGCATTTCTAAATAATTTCAGTGACTAAATACTCTCCCTTTTGAAGTCTTTTACATTTATTCTTTTTAAAAACTTGGTTCTTTTCCTGAAGAAAACACAATTTTTTAAAGCAGATTTATTGAAGTACATTTGCCATATAACAATCTGCATAATGTGTTAATCTGATAAGCTTTGACATATGTATACACCCAGGAAACCATCACCATAATACAGATAGTCAACAGATCCATCACCCCAAAAGTTTTCTCTTACCCTTCATAATTCCTCTTCTGTACTCATCCCTGAACCTCCATCCCCAGCCAACCACAGATCTGCCTTCTGTCATAATAGAAACTTTTGCATTTTGAAAATATTTGTAGCATTACCTAGAAGTCATATGCCTGCATCACATGACAGGTGCCCTTTAATATTTTAAGAAGCTGCTAAACTTTTTTGAAAAATGCTTGTAACCCTTTATATTCTCACCAGGTACTTGTGAGAGTTCCAGTGCTCTGAAACCTCACAAACATGGCCAGTGTTCTCAATGTTAGCTGATCTCACAGGTGGATAGTGGTATCTCATTGTGATTTTGATTTGCATTCCCTTTATGACTAATAATGTTGGGCTTCTAAATAGGAGGATATTTGCCATGTGCATGTCATTTTCAAGAAATGTTCAAATCTTTTGCCCAGTTTTCATTAGGTTGTTTGATTCCTCCTTATTGAGTTTTTAGAGATGTCGTTATCAAGAAATGTTCAAATCTTCTGCCCATTGTTCATTAGGTTGTTTTATACCTTCTTATTGAAGTTTTAGAATTATTTTTATGTTTGGATCACAAGACCTTTATCAGAAATGTGGTTTCTGAATATTTCATCCCAGTGTATAGCTTGTCTTTTCTCTCTCTTAACAAAGTCTTTGACGATCAGATCTTAATTTCAAAACTTCAATTTGTGAATTTTTAAAATTAGTTGTTCGAGCTTTTTGTGCTATATCTAAGAAATTGTTGACTAAGCAAAGTCAACACATAATTTCTTCTTTTTTTTCCCCCAGAGGATTTATACATTTAGTTGTACATTTATGTCTATGACTCATTTTTAGTTACTTTTTTATATGGTTTGAGGTATGGATTGAAATGTATGTTTGCCCATGTAGACATGGGATTATTCCAGATCAAATTGTTAAAAATACTATTTCTCCTTTTTCCTCTAATCTTTCTTTGTATCTTTATTGATAATGAGTTGTCTACATGTGTGTATATGTGTGGGTCTGTTTCTGCACTCTTTATTCTCTTCCATTGATGTCTTCCTATCATTATGCCAATACCACACTGTCCTGATTATTCTCACTTTGTAAGAAACCTTACAATTAAAGAGTGTGAAACCTCCATCTTTGTTCTCTGTTTTGTAGGATTCTTTTAGCTATGTGGCTGCCAATTTCTATTTTAAAAGTCTTCTGGATTTTGGGTGGGATGGCATGAAACCCATAAATGAATTTGGGAAGAAGTGACACGTTAATAAAATTGAGTCTACAAATCCTTGAACAAGATATCTATCTCCATATGTTTCGGTATTTGTTAATTTATTCCTTCAAGTTTTGTAGTTTTCAGTACATAGATCTTCTATTACACAAACTGTGTTCCATTTGTACTTAATCTATTCATATTTTCCAAGGATAATTTAAATTGCACTGTTGTTTGTTTCAGTTTCCAAATTTTCATTGATATATTTGTAAATATACAGTTGATTTTGATATTGATTTTGTCTTCTGCAACCTTGCTAAACCCAATTATTAGTTCTAGAAGCACTTAATTAGATTGGTAGAATTTTTTGCCTGTTGTCTGTGAATAAATATAGTTTTACTTTTCCATTTCAATGTGGAGGTCTATCTTTCCCTTGTCACGCTAGAAAGAACATCAAGTACAATGTTGAAGCCGACCGCCACCCCCCAACCATGATCTCATCAGTCTCAGGTTGTAGTTTCCTTCATGAAGACACAAGGCACAACTTCCAGCGCGAAAATATCTGCCTCATCACCCCCTTCACTGTATAAACACAAATCTGTGCACTTCACCTAATGAGATGAACATGATCCCACATTTGAAACAAAGCTACAATATCGAGTGGAACAAATTTATTCACTGAAGCCCAAAAGCAGTAATTTCAGATTGGAAAACAGAAAACAAAGGAACTCTTATGGGAACCCTGAGGAAAGGAGGTGGATGGAAAAGTTCCTTGGTAGTAGCTAAAAGGGGATGGTCTTTAAGTTGCTTCAAAACAATCTGTAGACAGAAGTGGAATGGATCACATTTCCAGAGAAAATATAGCCACATTACCTTGGCAGGATTTTAGTTAAGAAATATAAACACTAGGTGATGCTGAAGGGTAGAAGAGAACAGAATGAACCACTGAATGGGGTGCCCACGAAAAAGAGCTTGTGAGAGACACCTTATCCCTGCCCTGTGACCTACCAGAATTTAACAGGGGAGACGAGGAGGGTGGCAGATCCGTTAGCAAGGATCTTTATGGGTACTAAAGGAATCTTTCCTTTCTCCAACCAGAATATATAGGCCTTTCCACATCCCCCCATCCACATGCAGCAGTCACGATGGTGCATTCTGATGTCTAAGGTCCCCAAGGGCGCCCATTGGCTGGGGAGTGGCTCGGTGGCCAAACAAAGCTCAGGGGCCTTGGCCGGGCCCCATCTCGGGGAGGGTGTGTATAAGGAGGTCAGGCGTCCTGGGTAGACTGCAGGGAAGCACTGACACGTTGAAGAATACCAGGAAATCACAAGCCTCTGGCACCATAATTGAACAATCACCTGCAAACATCAAAGTGGGGAAGGCCCCTCATCAACCAAGGTCCAGAGGCAGCTTCAAGGTGGGCGACGCACCCAAGATCTTCCCTTCCTTAATCTCGAGTCCTGTCCCCCAGACTTCCCCTGCCCTTGCCCAACACAAACCCCCCTAGGCCGCCAACCCTTCCCATGCTCCCAGCCCACTTCCCCCCACTTCTCCCAAACCAGTGCCCTTCTGTGATCTCCCTATTGCCCTTGCAGGTGCCCAGGAAGACAAAAGGACCCCTTTGAGGGACTTTGAAGAGAAAAGATTTTCCAAAAGTGACCACACCTTCAATGAAAACCAAGGAGGGGAAAGACGGACACCGTTCGACCCTTGTCACCAGCTGGAAGAGGGACTCAGTCAAAATGAGCCAGAGCAGGCCCCAGAGAGTGGCGAGAACTCCACCACTTCAAGCGTCACCCTCAGCAGCCAGTAACTTTGGAGTGAGGCCAGCCACCTCAGAGCTATCTGCGAAGTCTTCGGAAGTCTGGCTGCCGGGACATGGCCAACCATTCACATTTGACAACTGTAGAGAATATGACATTGATGCTGGACAAATGTCAAAGTCCCCAGACCTCACAATGTCCCTAGAAATACACAATTTGTGTCATGATTTAAGCTGGCAGTGGCCGAGGTAGGAAGCAGTTTTCCTGGCATGGAATGCTGGAAAGACACAAGAGGCAATGATTCTGGGAAGAGGAAGCCTATTTCTGAGGCTGAGGTCAGCTTAGTGGCAAGGTTTGTATCTGTCTCTGTCACCTCCCCACTTTAGCGGCCTCCTTGCCTCTTCTGGCTGCCCCCACCTCCCCCAGCCACCAGGGGCCCCTTTTCCTCACTAATAGTTTGCAACTGAAGCCTGGATCTAAGAGCCATTGGCAGATCCCCAGGCCCCACAGTCCTTCTACCATAGCCCAAAGGCAGTGCAGGAGCTGTGGTTGTCTGTCCCCAATGCCAGCTTGCTCATCCTCAGGTTGCAGGACCATAAAGGGAGGCTGTTCCCTGCCAGACCACTGCCAGGATTCATGGGCAGCTTTTCCAAGCCAAGAGGCTGCTGCTCCTTTCTTCACCTCTTTATACTTTTAATTGTGGTAAAATACACATCTCATAAAATATACCATGCTAATGATTTTTAAGTGCACAGTTCAGTGGTACATTAAGCACATTCCCAGTGTCGTGCTGCCATCCCCACTGTCCATCCACAGACCTTGTTCACCTTCCCAAACTGAAACTCTGTCCCCATGAAGCACTGACCCCTGTGCCCCTCCCCTGCCCCCTGGAGCCAACTCTTCTTCTAGCTCTACGGATTTGACTACTCTAGGGACCTCATATCAATGGAATCATGCAGTATTTGTCCTTTTGTGACTGGCTCATTTCACTGAGCATGACGTCCCCCAGGTTCACCCATGCTATAGCCTGTGTCAGAGTTCTCATTTTAGGCCAGGAATGGGGGCTCATGCCTGTAATCCTAGCACTCTGGAAGGCTGAGGTTGGTGGATCATTTGAGCTCAGGAGTTCAAGACCAGCCTGAGCAAGAGCGAGACCTCATTTCTACTTAAAAAAAAAAAAAAAAAAAAAAAAGAAAGAAATTAGTGGCCCAACTAAAAGTATATAGAAAAAATTAGCTGGGCATGTTGGCACATGCCTGTAGTCCCAGCTACTCTGGAGGCTGAGGCAGGAGGGTCCCTTGAGCCCAGGAGTTTGAGGTTGCTGTGAGCTAGGCTGATGCCATGGCACTCTAGCCCAGGCAACAGATGGAGACTCCATCTCATAAAATAAAAATAAAAATAAAAAGAAGAGTAGGCTCCAGATTAAAACCAAGGTCAGTGGCATGGGTGTGCATCCTAGGCAGTCACACAGGTCCCTTACTTACAAGGGCTCCACACCCGTGAGTTAATGCTTTGCTGTCATTGACTTGAAATGCTGGGAAGCGATAAACGTCTGTGGTTCAGGACATCTTTGTTCAGCTTTGTTACAGCAGCTGGAGCAGACCAGCACAGGCTGCCTCACTTCTCGTGTGCCTCCAGGTAAGGACTAGGACTATTTCACAGAGGAGAGATGCTGGACCCTCAGCAGTTAACTGTCTCCCTCAGGGTCACACAAGCTATGACTTGAGCCAGGACTTGAGCTCAGCTTTGTCTCAGCCCTTGACACATATTTGCATCTTGGCCAGCCTGGGAGTGACTGCACCCCAGCTCACCCATTTCACAACACTGCGGGTCCTTTCCTGGGTGCACCCATCCCTGTGCTCCCCTGAGGGCTGAGGAACTTCCTGGACAGGTCTTTGGACCCCAGGCTCATCAACAGCACATTTCTGCCTCACATTACAGTTTCTCAAAGCTTCCCTGTGGCTTGCACCCCTGTCCCAAGCGGAGACCGCCCTGGCTGGGTATCTTGACAGAAAGACTCTGGTGCCGTATCAACACTTACTGTCTTAAAGACCAAACAAAAGGGAAGCTATGAACAGCCTTTGAAAAGCGTCACTCACCAAGGTGGCAGCCACGTGGGTTTCCCTGTACATTTCACCATCAAGTGGATAGCCTTCCTTTAGTAGGAAAGTGGCTGTACTAGGAGGTCCAAGATTCTGTTGCCTTTTTGTAGAGGAGCATTTCAGCTCTCTTTGACTCTCCTTTCAATCCCAGAGCAAACATTTTCCTTTCCTTGAAAGCCAAAGCAATGGCAGATAGTTAAGTAGACTTTTTCTTCCTTTTTCTTTTTAAAGAAAATTTTTAGATTAATGGTGTTTTGTTGAGGTGTAATGCAGGTGCAATAAACTGCACAGATCTTAGGTGTCAAGACTGATGAAAAATTTAACCAATATACACTCCCACACAACCATGATGCTAGTCAAAATGGTAGGTGTATTTCTAAATAGAAATCCTGCCTCTCTGCTGCAAGGCTTCTGTGTGTAGTGTCCCAATTCTGTCCGGACCACGTGCTGGACACTGAGGATACAGAGTTGAAGCACAAGGTCAATGATATAGATGAATTTTCTAATCTGGGAGGACAACAGCTATGAAAAAGAAGACAGGGACAAGGGCTAGGGAAGCTCAGAGAGGAGTGCAGGTCCAGCCTAGAGGAGTCTTTAAATTTCACCCTGAGCTGGGCACAATGGCCCACACCTGTGATCCCAGCACTTTGGGAGGCTGAGCCGCAGGATCGCTTGAGCCAGGAGTTAAAGACCAGCCTGGGCAACATAACAAGACCCTATCTCTACAAAAAATATGAAAAATTAGCCAGGTGTAGCTGAGCACACCTGTAGTCTCAGCTACTCAGGATGCTGAGGCAGAAAGATCACTTGAGCCTTGGACATTGAGGTCCAGTGAAGTATGATCATGCCACTGCACACCAGCCTGGGGAAACAGAGCAAGATTTCCTCTCTACGAGAGAGAGAGAGAGAGAGAGAGAAGGTAAGGAAGTTTGACTCCCTAGAGAATGTGACAGGTAAATTGGATCTTGTAGAATAAGCAGTCTATTAAGAGGAGACAGGAAATAAAGGGATATTGCACACATGAGGATATGCAGAGGTTTAGGGGTACCCAGAGGCTTAGGAGAAAGGGTTCAGAATAAATATGGCAAAAGATGGCTCGTAGCATGCCATCTGGGGTCAGGCACAAGATATGATCATAGAGAAATGAAATCGAGCTTGTTGTCTGACTTAATAGCTATTTCTGAGGCCATAGAAGTCAGTGCCTGTCTCATGTTCGTATTCAGTTTTATTGTTGCCGTCAAAGGCCATTGCCCAATACATGGAGCAAAGGCTGACCCACAGACACACCCATACATTCCCACACTCAATCCCACTTCCACAGGAGCACACTCATCCATATGGACATGCTCACACATTCAGTCCCACACAACAAAAACACTCATAAACAGACATGCTCACATGTTCACATATGCACAGATGTGTCTCACACACTGACACATTCACCTGCACATGAAAACACTCACAAATTCACTCACACATGGACATGCTCACATACATTCGTACACACAGTTCAAATAATCACACACAGACACGTGCACTAACACAAACATTCACGCACACACAACCATGAATCTTGTTTAGGGGTGCATTACCTTCAGTATTTACTAGGAAATATTTAGAAAAAGAGTGTTTCACCCCTTCATTTTCTCTGTTTTCCCCTTATACCGTCCTTTCAGCATATCATGGGTGCACCCAGCTCTAAGTGCTTCACCTGCATTGACTATGAGATCAGTGCTATGGTTATCTCCATTTTACCCATGAAGAAGCTAAGGATCAGAGAGGTCAGGTGACTTACTCAAGGTCACACAGCTCACAAGTTTCATAGCAGCTTCAGAGCCAGGCAGTCTGGCCCCTGAGTCTGTGCTCTTCTCCCTATTCTACCCCCCATATCAAACTGTCCCTGTGTCTTAGGTGCCTCTGTGCCTGTGAGAATATCTATCTATGTCTCCAGCATTGAACAGATATCAAAAACGAATATGATAAGACTGACAGGGATCATAGGACAAGGAGCAGGGTTATATGCCAATTCCTGCTGTTCTGACCCATGACGGAACTCACGTGGAGGAACAAGGTAGATTTTTGCAAACTACAGCCTCCTAGAATAAAAAAAAATCAGTTAATAGAACCCCTACATCACACTGTATCCAAAAATTCAGTTCAAGACGGATTATACACTGAAAAGTGTAAGGCTTATGAAGCTTTTAAAAGATCACATAATGCACTCTCTTTGTGTCTTGGAGTGGGTAAAGATTTCTTTCCAAAGGCACAGAAAACACAAACCATAAAAATAAGTACTGGTAACTCTAACTATATCAAAACTGTGTTTAGCCAAAACTCCTGGAACTTCTATTTTGCAAAGCAAACAAAACCCCTATGATGAGTGTGAAAGGATAAGTCAGAATAGACTAAGCTATTTGCAGTAAAGAGAACTGATATTCAAACTATATATAATTTCTGTGAATTAAAAAGAAAAATATTTTAAGAGCAGGTAGAAAAATGATCGAGAAATGTAAATAGGAGTTTCAGTTTTGCAAAGAAAACTAAAGAGCAGATAAGCATAAGAAACATATGAAAAGATATTCAACCTTGTTAATAGTAATGCAAAGTGAAACCACAGTGAGAATCCATCACATACTCACCAGACTGGCAACAGTCAAAAGTCAGACAGTATCCATCCATGCTGGTGAGTTGGAAGCACTGGGAACCCTCAGCCACTCTCTACTCTTGGCTCTTGGCAGGGGTGTAAACTGTAACTTCCACCTCATCATTTTTATTTTGTAGTGGTTTGGGGCTGTATGGTGTGTTCACCCAATAACATACGCAGTATATTCATCTGTTACCTAGCAAGGCAAGCAAACACATTATAATTACACTCACCAGCCTGAGTGGGTCTCACGAATAAAATGTTGCATGAAAGAAGCAGATCATGAATACACACAGTATAATTCCATTGGGATAAAATCTTTTTAAAAATTCTAAGCAATATATTTTATAGGAATACATGGACAATGAAAAGCTAACAAAAAGCAAGGAAATTATTAATCATAAAATCTAGGATAATGGTTACTGCTGGGGGGGCATAGGAAATATGTTCTGGAAGGGGAACATTAGGGTTTGAAAGTTGTTGGTAATGCTCTGTTTCTTAACCTGGATTTTAATTATACAAGGGTCATTTTAATAATCTTTTTTTAAACATCCATATGTTTCATGCACTGGTCTATAGTTGTGATATATTTCAGTATGCTTGCATGCACAGGTATGTGCATGCACACACACACATATACACAAAGAGGACAGAGCTGGAACAACATAGCTTGCGACTGAGATTTACCTTTCTCTCCCCAGGACTATAAAATCACCGTGTTTTTTTCATCAGACCTGGAAAGATTTACGCTTAGCGTACTATGAGAACAACTTGAACCTGACCTTAGACTATCGGATGCATGAGAAGTTGTGGGTCCCAGATGGCTACTTTGTGAACAGCAAGGATGCTTATGTGCATGATGTGACTGTGGAAAATTATGTGTTTCAGCTTCACCCAGATGGAATGGTGCGGTATGGCATCCAGTGAGTCCCCCTAGGGTGCTGGGGATGTCCCTCCAGTCATCCTGCTTCCTGCTGAATATGCCACAAACACATTCTAAGGGCCACAGGAACCTGTCTTGCATTGGCCGCCTCACTCACCCTACCCAGTAGCCAAAGTGGAACTTTCAGAGATTCCCATAGGCTCCTTGACGTCTACTGTTCCTTGTGTCTGGAGTGGCCCCTTCCTACTTTCCATGAGTTGAAAACTTTCCTACCCTCCCTTCAACTCCTAACTCAAGGACCCTCACGTGCTTCATTAGCAAGGGCGAGTCTCCTCCTGTCTCCCCATCGGTTCTCTCAAGGGCCTTCCCCATGCTGACACCCTGTGGTTCTCTGACGTGCCACACATCTTCTCCTTGTTTAAGTCCTGCCAGGTCTCTCATGTCTCTGTCACACACAAGTGCCCCACCTCCTGCCCACACATGGCTCAGTCCTGGGGTCATGCTTCACTCTGCAGCCCTGCAGTTCTCTCCAGAGTGGTTGCTTGCTTGGGCTGGGCTCAGATTGCCCTTCCTTTATGTTTTCCTTTACAGACTCAGCACCACAGCAGCTTGTTCCCTGGATCTACACAAATTCCCTCTGGACATGCAGGCCTGAAAGTTGGAGGTGGAAAGCTGTATGTTCACTTCCTATGGCCCCTCATCCCACCTGGGGCTGTGCCAATTGGGAAACCAAATCACAAGTGATAGTGAGAGAGACAGCACACCTCTACAGCCCCTCCTCCTCCCCACTCTCTCTCTCTCCTACACACATAGGCGATGGAGATAAAGAAATACAGGTGGTATATACCCATGATAGGTGCTTGATTGACTGACTGCTGTGAGTGTATATAAGGCATCTGGGAGCAGATGGCCTTTAGGGTGTGAGTTGTCCTCTTGGGAAGTGACACCTTCTATTGGGAAATTGTGCACCAGCTGGAGGATGGGTGCTTGTAGCATGTCTTTGCTGTGCTTTCCTTTCTGGCTAAGAAACTCAAAAGTGAGTGTTCTCTTTCCACAGTGCTCAGGCTCAGCAAAGCATAAAGGAGCCCCCAATATGGCAAGTTCCAGCCATCGTATGGTTTTCAGACTGCTTTGCTGTGAAATCTGCCTGTGCTCATTTTCTGAGACTCTCTGTTTCTCTCCCCTTCGCAGATGGATACACAGTTGAAGACACCGTGCTATTCATGTAAGACAATGGGAGTGCCATCCACATGGCTGAGAAGCTGCAAATCCCTCCATTCTCTTTACTAGGGAGGACGATTACTAGTAAGGAGGTGTATTTCTACTTAGGTGGATCCCACCTATTCCTTCTCTCCTGTCCCTTGTCCCCTTTGCACTCCCATAAATTCCCAGTGGCCTCTGCCTGGGACCCCTATACTCAGTGCTGCCTCCCTTCCCATTTCCCACTGGTTCTGCATGCCTGCCAGGGCCCCTTAATAAAGCCCCAACAGCTCGCCCTGTTCAAATGAGGAAGGGCTATTGAAGCACTGGGCCCAGTTGACCAGACTCTACATGTATAAAAGATTCATGCTCCTTTCAGGGCTGGCCTCTGGCCCGGCATCTGTTTACTGCTTGGAGCCATCTCTTGCCTTTCCCATTCCCAGATGTCAGCAACCATGGAGCAGGTAAGAAAGGAGTGGGAGAGAGAAAACTTGCTCTGCCATGTGGGCCTGCTGAGATGTGCCATTTTCACTGGACTTCTCAGGCACGATGCCCGTGGATGGAGAATTAGAGGCTGAAATGCCCATCAGTCACCACCCCCTCTGTGGTGTGCCTCTCCACCCTGCAATGCTCCCAGGCCCTGCCACCCTGACATCAGTGTGTCTCCTTGCCAGGGTCCTATGTGCACCTAATACTCAGGTTCCAGGTCCAGAGGGAAGTCCACAGCTACCTTGGGCAGGTCTACTGGCCTATGGTCCTCACCACTATTCTTTCCTGGATATCGTTTTGGAAGAACTATGATTCCTCTGCAGCCAGGGTTACAACTGGTAGGTCCTGTCTCCATCCCAGGGGGGAAAGTGTGTTGTCTTCCTCGGAACAAAAACGAGAGCATAAGGGAGTGGTACTTGGTGCAGCATGTGACTGCCTATGCAAGGAAGCAAGGGCTTTTCCGGCAGGCGTGTCTGTAGGTGCTCGGCCAAGCCCCAGTGGGGACACTAACATTGGAGACGGGTATTGAAAACACACTAGAGTTGGAATCTTGGTATGTTGTGCCCAAAGTACCAGAATTCATAGTTTGTCGAGTCCATAAGTAAATGGACAAGTCATACATTTAGATCAGAAACACAACACAATAAACATTGACTTAATCAAGGCTTCAGAACGCCTTGCCAGGCAGAGGGCTTCAAGAGCAACTGCCCTGAAAGAGCGTCTAATGGACCCCAGATCCAGGTCTGCTTTCTCTGTCACTGAGACTCCTTGCCCTCCTTCTTGAAGAGATCATTCGGGACTAAACTTTTGCATTTGTGTAATAGTTTAAGGTTCACAAAATTTTCCTGGGGACTAAACAAAGATGAAAGGGGAAGGGGCCAGCACAAGGCTGTCACAGCAGCGTGGCTCAGTCCAAGTCTGAAGGTCTTGCAACCAGGGAAGCAGATGGTGTAACTGTCAGTCCGAGGACAAAGGCCCAAGACCCCAAAGCAGATGCTACTTCAAGACCAAAAGTCCAAAGGCCAGAAAGCCTGAAGTTCTGATGTTCAAGGGAAGGGCAAGAAGTGTGTCCCACCTCTGGAATAGAGAGAGTTAGAGAGAGAAAACTAGCCTTTCCTCTGCCTTTTTGTTCCATCTGGACCTCAGCCAATTAGATCATGCCTGGACACACTGGGTGAGGGCAAATCTTCCTTACTTAGTCCACTAATTCGAATGCTGATCTCTTCTAGAAACACTCTCACAGACACTCCCAGAAATAATGCTTCACCAACTACCGAGGTATCACTTCACCTAGTCAATTCCACGTCTAAAATTAACCATCACAAGTTGTATATCCTATTATGGCTACAAGAAAGGCTAATGCACCCAAGGCACTAAAGCTGAAGCTGAGGAAGAAAGCAAACTCAACTCCACAACAGCTGAGTTGGTCCTGAACAGACTGGATCTAGAGATGACCCAGGCCTTCAGTGAAATCTCTCACAAAACCATAAGTCAACCTCTCCTGGAGTCTTAGCATTCCTGAATTCTGCTAAGGCCCCTGTCCAGAGTGAGGGCAGCTGAAAGGAAGTATGTGGAGCAGAGGTGGGAGTGAGTGTTGATCTGGGCCATGAACTACCCTTGGGTAGATGGAATAATTGAGATGGTGCTCTCCCTGCTACAGGGCTCCTCAGTCCATCACCATGTAGCTCCATTTTGGGTGATCCCATTCTCATTCAGAGACTGACTGCCAACATAAAGCCTTTCAAACCAGGAGCTCCAAATCCCATTATAATACCATTTTAATGGTGGAGGGTCTTCATTAAGACACTTCCCCAACACCCCTAACCAGACTGGTGACAGTTCATGTGCTGCTGCAGGAGCCCCCCCTCCACTGTTATCCCTGGAGGCCCCCTGCCCACTCGGAATGAGTTCAGTGTCAACCCATGATGCCTGTCCTCTCCACATTTACAGTACCACTGACCTCAGCAAGGAGAAAGACATTTGCTGTGCACATTTCACAAAGTTTACTCAAAATGGATCCTAGATCTAAATGTAAAGCACAAAGCTATAAACCTTCTGGAAGTTAACATGGAAGAAAATCAAGGTGAACTTGGATTTGGCAACAACTTCTTAGATACAAAACCAAATACATGACTAATGAAAGAAAACATTGATAAGTTAGACATTATTAAAATTAAATCTTCTACTCTGTGAAAGACACTGTTAGGAGAATTCTCCCGAGACTGGTGGCAGTTCCTGTGCTGGTAGGATAGGTTCTCCCACTGGTATCTCTGGAGGTCCCCTGCCCACTTGGACTGAGTTCTGTGTCATCCCATGATACTTACCCCTCCACATTTAGAGTACTTGACGACAGGTAGCAGAGGTACCCTCCTTTGCTCCATCAAGTACTCCAAATCCTAATAGCTGGAGAATGCAGAGAGGGATTTCTGCAAAAGAGCATCTGTGGTACACCTTGAAATGAGCCAAACAAAGAGAGTGGCCAAAGCCCCTGAGCCCCTCCCTCCATCAAGAGCTCTCATCCAGATGAGGAGGGAGGTAGTACTCTGCTCCCACACATGTGGAAAACCTGGCCTTTCCTCTAAGCCACTAAATGCCTCCTGGGCCTCGTCAGGATGTCAGTCCAACATGCCTTGTCAGGAGTCTCTGCACTCGTACATCAAATCACACTTGTTGGAGCACCAGGGCTCTTGTGGCCAGCTGGGCATGCTGTGGGATGTCGAATGAGCACATCATTGGTCCAGGTAGCCTTCTCTCAAGCTGCCCTAGCCACCAGGTCCAGCTCTTTGAAAATGAAGTCCCATGAAGATAGCAAGGCCATCTGTGTCAAAGACAGGGAGAACAAGGAGCTGCCATTTCCTCTCTTTCTCCCCAACTCATATCATCTCCATCCCTTCTAGCACTGAATGATGTCCTCAGACTTTCAGTCCTTTCCCCTCCAGCATTTCCAAAGCCCTACTTGACCCACAATGCTAGATTCATTCAACTATTCGATATAGTTTCTAATGTGTTTCAAAATTTTTTATGACAACAGTCAAAAGAGTAGACCTTTAATCCCTCTGCAATTGATTTTTATGTAGCTTCAGAAGAATTCCAGTTGCATTGGGGTTTCTACATGGAGATTCAGTTGTTTCACTGTCATTCACTGAAACTACTGTGATTCCCCACTGTTCTGCCATTGCACTTTTTCATAAATCAACAGTCCATATATAAGCCTATCTGATTCAAGAGTACACTATTTCCATTGATCTGCCTGTCAACCACGGCACACATACCACAAACTTAATTACTCTAGCATTTTAATAATTCTTACTCATCTGGTAGAGTAACTAGTTTTATCTTCCTCTATTCCTTCAAGACTGTCTTGGCTATGCTTGGCCTGTTGCATGCCAGTTTACACATTGTGTTCATTGGGTCACATTTCACACAGATATGCACATAAACAGACATATTCACCCACAAAGCCTTTGGGATTTTTATTTAGATTGCAGTCAATCTGTAGATTAATCAAGGAGAATTAACATCTTTATACAACTGAAACTTCATATCCGTGATCATGTTATACTTTATTTTTAGTTAGGTGTTTATTAATTTATCTAAACAGTGTTTTTATATTTTTTCCATATACTTCCTAACCCTACTTTGGCTAGAATTACCCTTCAATATTTAATATTAAGTATGATAGGTTACAAGCCACATTATGCTGAATTTCATTTTCATTTTACAATATTGGTGCAGAAACAAAGTTTCCTTTTTGTTTGTTGATGTTATATCAAGCAACTTTGACATTCACTTTTTTTCATTGAATAGTTTAATCTTAGTTCTTTTGGATTTTCTTCAGACACAGTCTAATCATCAGTTAATCATGGGCACTTTATTTCTTGTTTTATGAATTGCTATCTCTTCTGCTTTTCATTACAGCACTGGACAGTATCTCCATCAAAATATTGAAGAGAAATGGTAATGGGAGGAAACTTTGTCTAATCCTTAGTTTCAAAGCAAAAGCTTTCAAATTTCCACATATGTGTATGATGTTTCCTATAGGTTTTTCACACATATTCTTTATCTAGTTGACTTGTCTTTTTTTCCATTGTAACAAGATTTTTATTTTAGAATATGTTGGATTTACAGAAATATTTCAAACATAGTACAGAGAGTTCTCATATGGCCCACACTAGCTTTTGCCTATTAATTAACATCATAATATGGTACTTTGTTTACAACTAATGAACCAATAATGATACAATGTTATTAACAAAAGTCCATACTTTCTTTAGATTTCCTTCGTAGTTATTTAATGTATTGTTTCTGTTCCAGGATACTATCCAAGATTCTACAGGATACTTAGCCATTACGACTTCTTAGACTCCTCTGGGGTATGACAGTTTCTAACGCCTTCCTTGTTTCTGGTGACGTTGACAGTTTTGAGGAGTACTAGTCAGGCATATGGTAGGATGCCCCTTTCTTGGAATTTTTCTGATGATTTTGTCATGATTAATTTGGTATTATGAGTTTTGAATGGGGAGCACCACAGAGATAAAGTGCTATTCTCATGACATCATATCAAAGATACATACCATGAACAAGGACTTATCACTGTTCTTGTTTTATTTCAGAATATGACCGGCACGCAGATGCTTTGGTTAAATGTACTGCCTTTGCACTTCTTGAGTCAGAGCCACAAGCCTCCTATCCCCCAGACAGCCCACTGCTCCCATTAGGTGGGAATTTACCCATTCCCTCCTTCCCCCACCCACCTGCCCGACACTTATCACTGTGGATATCAATCTTGATCACCTGGCATAGGGAGGGTTTTTCAGGCTTCCCCAAAGTAAACTTACCCTTTTCCCCATTTTCCACACTGTACTTTATTGAGAAGGAAGTCACTGTGCCCAGCCAACACTTGAAAAGTATGGAGGATCTACATAACTGATTTATAATTCTTCTCCACAGGAGATTTATGTATTCTTCCCATTTATTCAGTCACTTATTTTCCAGCATAGACTCCTGGATATAAATTTTATACTCTGAGGGAGAGGGTGTGGTAGAAAAAATTTTATACTTTGAGAAATATCTTTTTTTGGGAATGTATGTCAATTTTTATTAAATACAATTATGTATAAATTTACTGTAACCAGGGAATGCAACTTAAAACCACAAATACCATCTTACTGCAATTATAATGGCCATGGTGTGAAACAATTAGAATTCTAGAAGAAAATGTAGGAAAGACTCTTACAGACATTGGCCTAGGCAAAGAAGTTGTAAAGAAGACCCCTAAGGCAACCACAGCAACAACAAAAATAAATGAATAGGACCTGATTAAATTAAAAGCTTCTGCAGAGCCAAAGAAACAGTCATGAGAATAAACAGAAGACTTACAGAATAGGAAAAAATTTTCGCATACTAAGAGCCAAAGAAACAGTCATGAGAATAAACAGACCACCTACAGAATAGGAAAAAATTTTCGCATACTACACATCAAATAAAGGACTGATAACAAGAATCTATTTAGAACTCAGGAAAATCAGCAAGAAAAAATCAAACAACCCTATCAAGAAATGGGCAAATGACATGAATAGAAGTTTTTCAAAAGAAGATATAAGAATGGCTAACAAACGTATGAAAAAATGCTCAACAACCGTAATCGTCAGAGAAATGCAAATCAAAACCACAATGAGATATCTCTTAACCCCAGTGAGAATGGCCTTTATCAAAAACTCCCAAAACAACACATGTTGGCATGAATGCAGAGAGACAGGAACACTCATATACTGCTGGTGGGACTGCAAAGTAGTGCAACACCTGTGGAAAGCATTATGGAGATACCTTAAACAGATTCAAATAGAGGTACCATTCAATCCCACAATCCCATTATTGGGCATCTACCCAAAAGAACATAAGTCATTCTATGACAAAGACACCTATACCCAAATGTTTATAGCAGCACAATTCACAATTGCAAAGCTGTGGAAACAAACCAAATGCTCATCAATTCAGGATTGGATTAGTAAATTATGGTATATGTAGACCATGTGATATTACTCAGCTATAAGAAATAACAGAGATACGACATCTCTTTGGTTCTCCTGGGGAGAGCTGGAACCCATTATATTAAGTGAAGTATCCCAAGAACGGAAAAACAACCATCACATGTACTCACCAGAAAATTGGTTTCCCTGATCATCACCTAAATTCACATCTGGGAATGATACCAATCGGATATCAGACTGAGGTGGGGGATGGGGGAGGGGATGGGTGTATGCCTACGTGATGAGTGTAATGTGCACTGTCTGGGGAATGGACACACCTGGAGCTCTGACTTGGTTGGATAGGCGGAATATGGGCAACGTATGTAACCTGAACTTTTGTATCCCCCGTAATAAGCTGAAATTAAAGAAAAATGCTGAAGGGTATTTTTATTCTGTGGTACGAACGTGCCACAGTTTGTTTATCCATTCATCTATTGAATATCATGGGATATCATGGTTGCTTCCAACTTTAGGATGAATAAAACTACTATAAACATTTGTGTGCAGGGTTTTGTATGGAGGTAAATTTTCAACTACATGGAGTGCATATTTAGGTGTGCAGGTGCTGCATCATATAGTAAGGCCATGGTTAGCATCGTAAGAAACTGCCAAACAGTCTTGCAAACTGGCATACGATTTTGCATTCCTACCAGCAATTAATGTAAATTCCTATTGCTCAGCATCCTCACCAGCAATTGGTATTGTCAGTGTTTTCCATTTTAGGCATTCAATAGGTGTAGTGATATTTCATTGTTATGTAAACTTCTAAATGCCTAATCACAAATGATGTTGAACATCTTTTCATGTGCTTCTTTGCCCTCTCTATATCTTCTTTAACAAGCTGTCTTTTCAGATCTGTTGCCTATTTCTAAACTGGTCATTTGTTTTCTTACTGTTGAGCTGCAAGAGTTCTTTGTACATTTTGGATACAAGTCCTGTATCAGATATGTATTTTGCAATTATTTTCTCCCAGTCCATGGCTTGTTTTTTCACTCTCTTGACAGTGTCTTTCACAGAGCAGAAGTTTTTAATTTTAATAATGGCTACCTTATCAATTTTTCCTCCATAATGGAGCAACAGTCCAGTTTCTGCTTGCTAGTCCAGATCAGTCACCCCAGCAAACACATCAAGTCTTATCCTGTTGAGTCAGAGGCATGAAGAACCCAAAGTGACTGGGGACAGTCTTCACTTCCAGTTGAGTGGAATCACTGTTGTGTCCCTAACTAAGACTTCTAGGCCAGCAGAGCATAAGGTTATTGCGAGAACAGGAATCAAACTTTTTCTGGTAGGTCACTAGAGGTAAAGTGAGTGGTGCCACACCCACTTCTACCCCTTAATTCCTGGACCTTTGAATCCTGGCTATGACAGAAACCACACCATACATTGGATGCTGATTTGGAGCGTATACAGCCTTCTAGAGAATAGCAGCCCTGTAAAGTATTGTCACCTACATGGTGCTGTTAACTATGACTTCTAAGGTCATTACCCTGTTATTTTTGACAAATATATGTTTGTGTATATATACATACACATATATACAGAGAGAATACCTTTATTTCCTTTCATTCTTTCTCCCTTATCATGTAACATACATGTGTTGATTTCATACTAGTATTTAAATATTGTTGATTTTATGTAGTATTATTTAATTTATGGGATATCAACACAAGAAAAAGCTCATTGAAGGAACTTACCTCCTCTTCTAGGAAACAAATTGGTATATTTCCATTCATATGCACGACAGTTGTATTAACTTAGGCAGAATCACGACCTTGCTCTTGTCTTTGTTTGGACCTTTGGTATGTTCTAAGAAGGTGCGTATGTGTGCCAAGTGGAGATGGGTTTGACTGGTGGTGGTTAATTTTATGTGCTGACTTGGCTGGGCTCAGATAGCTGGTCGAACATTGTGTCTCAATGCGTCTGTGCGGGTATTTTTGAAAGACGTTGGCATTTTAATCCACAGACTGAGTAAAGAGATTGCCCTCACCAATGTGGCAGCCAATGAGAGCCTCCACAGAACAAAAAAAGTGGAAGGAGGGTGAATTCTCTCATTTTCCATGCTGGGATATCCATGTTCACCTGTTCCCTTACCACTCATCTCCAGGTTGTCGGACCTGCAGACTCCAGGACTTACACCAGCAGCTCCCCTGATCCCTGCTATTCTTGCTTCTATTTCTGTGGAGAGCACAGACTATTGCAAGCATGTAGGCCACTATCAACACAGCACTCTGCTTAACCTAAACCCATGGCCTAAAGTGATCCTTTTTATGGAGCTAAACTTCAGGTCTGGCCATGGCCCCTGTCCAGACAGACAGTAGGATATTTTCCTACTTCCCAGTGGACACCTCCACCCGGATGGGCTAGAGCACCTCATCATCTGCACAGTCCCCACTGACCTCACCCTTCCCACTCTTCCTCATCCAATCATGACCAACTCTTCCTCCTTCCCCCTCACCTTCAGCTAAGGGGAGCAGCTTCCAACTAGTCAGCAACCCCAAACATCAGATCACTAAAGATTCTCACCATCGTTTCACAGACCCCGAATTCATAAAACTCTTTTGTGTGTCTCCACCTCACCATCATCCCTGCAGCAGATTGAATTAAGTAACTGGTCCCTCCTTTTACTTACTTGTTGTTTTTCATCAACAGATGTTCAATAAATGTTTGTTGGATCAATGAATTAATGGATCAAAACACCAGTGGGTCCCCTTGGCTGATTCAAAGTGTGGAGCCTGCCTCCCGCCTGGGCCTTCTGACTTCATGGAAGGCACGGGCCACAACTGCTCATCTAACATCAGAATTCCACTGGACTATTCCTGAGAGTATCATCGTGGATGTCTCCTCCCCAGGCACAATCACCGTCTTGGAGGTGTGGATGCTGCCAACAGGATGGGGCCTAATGCTTTCTGCACTGGGCCCTACATTTCCCCGTCAGTGTGACAAGGAAGGATGCCACCACCTTTGTCATGGCATGTCCACAGTCAGCCCCTCATTGGCAGAGTCTGGGGTAAATAAATCCAAGGCGTCCTTCCTCCAGTTGCCCCTCCATGCAGTTGTACTGCTGCCTTCCCTCACCCAGTGCTCTTCCAGGCCTGTCTCACCAGTCGGTATCAGTCGCCAACACATCCACCTGTGCAGTGGAGTTTGAGGGGGCCCAGGGTACACAGGGGATGAAACCCTGGCCCCCACAGGTGTCGAGACAGCTCCCAGCCTGGGACCCTGGACAGGGTACACTGGACCAGTAGAGGGATCAAGGGACTTGAGGGGACACAACCAGAGGGATGCAGGGCCCCAGGTACGCTCCTCCCAACAGAGCTGGGGGCTCCTATGGGGGCTGGGGTGTCTGTATCCACCCAAGAGTCCTGGAAACTCAGATCACACTGTAGCTTCCAGCTGGGGATGAATGATAGGCCCCCGATTTCCCAAGCCCATTGATGGGCCTTGTCCTGTCCTCCCTCATCCCTGCCCTTCTCTCCCTCTGGTACTTCCCCCACTGAGCTGAACTCTGGAGGGAGAGCTCTGAGTGCCAGCCTGCCTGGGTCTCTGTGGCCGTGGCTTTGCACCTGGTCTTTCTCCTGGACTCTGGCCACCGCTGTCCTCTGGATTACCCCAGTACCCCTCACTCGCTGAGGTGTCCTGTCTGCTCTCCTTCCCTGGCTCCTAGTAACTCTGACCAAATCATTCCTTCTCTACTGGAAAAGGTACACTGACATTTCAGATGCTTATATCAAGTCTAGAGGAATGGTCTTACTCAGGACACCACTGCCTCAATCCAGCTTCATCTGGGGAAGAAATTAAGCCAATCATAGACACTGGAGTACAAATTAAAATAACAGTGAAACAATATTTCTTAACCAAGTTTTATTCATAAATTTACCAAAATTTAAAAGATTGATAAAATAAGACATTTGTTAGAGTGTAGGATATTCACATACGTTTCTGAGAAAATACACTGGTACAGTAATTTTGGAACAAAATTTTGATGATATTTGTAAAAATTTGAACTATTCATACCATTTGCTTTTTCAGCCAATGTCCATGTGAATGTATTTTTCTTATTAGAAAATATGCATATTTTCCCAAGAATTTCAAGTTCAGAGATATTTCAGTTCTATAAATCAAAGCAACAAATGGAAAACAGTTTATGTGTTCATTAGGAGAAGAAAGTTTTAGTTAACTGTTACACACAGCTACTTTACAGTTCTAGGGAGCAGTTACAAAAGTGAGGGTGGAAGGTCCTGCACTCATCTTATTAAGTGGCAAAAGCATGTGATAAATCTGTATTTACATCATACCTGTGGGTATTTAACAGCAATGTATGTTTTCATAGTGAATCTACGTGTAAGAAAACCCTAGAATAAGGCTTAAAGTAATGCACACCATATTACTATGAACAATAGTGGTGACCTCTGGCGAGGGGACTGAAATGTAGGTGAAATTTGTAAAGACAGGAATTGTGATTTACCTCTATTTTTACAAGATTTTGTAAGAAGAATATAGGCATTATTCCTTTGCAATTGAAATATCTAAATAAGCTTGACACCAAAATACTAGCTGTCTATTATTGAAGTAACCGCAAGGTCATGCAACAAACTCTGAAATTTGAATGGCTTAGCACAAGAAAAGCTTATTTTCTGTGCATATAAATTCTGATGTGGTTTGTCAGGGGCTCTCAAGTGACCCAAGGGCCCAGGCTGCTTCCTCTTTGTGACTCCCTCATCTCACATGGAGTTGCCTTGCTTGCCATTGAATGGAGGGAGAACACAAGGAAATGGTGCCCTGGCTCTCCAGTGCCTGGATGGGTCTAACAAGGCCTCTGCTTGTGATCCAGTGAAAAAGGATAGTCACAAGACCCTTCCACATTATAAGTGGACTCCACTGTTCCCATGTGTCCAGGAAGGAGAGAAAGACAAGATGTGTAAGAGTACTTAAAATCCTTGCCACAAACTGTAACATAGTAGATGCTCAACAAATAGCAATGGCTATAACGTGTTATGACAACACCCTTCACTGCTGGGAAGAGTTTCTGGGAAGGCCTGACTTTGCCCAACTCTCCAACTTTTAAAAGTGCCTACTACATGACAGGTGCTTTCAATTGCAGGATCACATGTAGTTTTCCAGGGATCCAGTAAATGTCAGCAGGAAGGCTTTGCCTTCTTCACTCAATGGCACTTTTCTACATTACCCTTTGGAGCACCATCTGTCATCCCAGTAGGCTTTGGACTTTCTCTTTCCATTTGACATAGTGGCAAAATCTTAAACTGTGAGTCTCTGCTACCGTCTGCATGACTGAAGATCTGCACAGGATGTCCTTAGACACACTAAGCACTGAAAAGAAGGTTATTCCTTCATTTTTATTCTGACCTGGCGTGCCAAATAAGGAAACATTTTTTTACTTCCTAGGAGAATACCAGAGTTTCAGGAATTCAGATTTTGGAGATATTTCCTTCAGAGTGATTTCCACAGTCTTTCCTCATTTGCCAATATAAAGGAGATGCTATGAATTGAACTTGTCTCCTTGCCCCAAATTTATTGAAGCCCTAAGGCCCAATGTGATGTATGTGTATGTAGATGGGGCCTTTCAGAAGTAATTAGGGTCAAATGAGGTCATGAGGATGGGCCCCTGATGATGGGATTAATGCCTTTATAAGAAGAAATATCAGAGAGCTTTCTTGCTCTCTCTGTCTCTCTCTGCCATGTGTACACGCAGAGAGGGCAGCTGTCCACAAGCCAGGGACAGAGACCTCACCAGGGATCAAATCTACAAGTACCTTGATCTCAGACTTCCCAGCCTCCAAAACTGTGAGGAATAAATGCTATTTAACCTCACAGTCTATGGTATATTGTTCTGGCAGTCTAAGCTGACTAATATGAGAGTCTTTGGTGTTTTCCCACCTGGGAAATCTCTTTAATCTATGTATGTAAACAGTGACCAGTTTCAAATAAGGCACCCCAATAAAATCCTATTGTATATATCTGGGGGGGTGGTTTTAAAATCTTCTCTCTCATTTCAGGGTTATATCTCAGGAACTGGTAAATTATGGGCCAACTCAGACTACACTCAACAGCTTATTTGGAAAACATTTGGGGAATGTGTTGAAGACATCCAACAGGATGATCAGTTTTCTAAAGGTCACTATTCAAAGTCACAGGGACCTTTGCTGTCAGAAGGGCTCAAGGATGAGGGAGAGGGACAATTAAGAGCATTCTGCAGAGAGTAGAAATACTCTATATCAGGGGAGAAGAGGTGACTCTGGTCAGTGCAACTGGCAGGAGGGCACAGCCTTTAGTGGATGCAGCCACAGAGACCTGGGCAGCAGGCGGGAATCCAGAGTTGGACAGGAAGGCACCCAGTCCCCCAGGGCAAGACTTAGGAAAGGGTACGGTAATGCAGTAAAGTACTGGTACTGCACAAAAATGCTGGCATCTTAGCAGGTTTGGCTCTCAAGGAAACACATACAATCCCTAAATTGTATTTGGTTCACATTGCCGTCCTCCTTCTTGCCTTAATCATTGCAGGCTGCCATAAGGAAATACTATAGACCGGGATCTCAAACAACAGACATTTATTTTCTCATAGTCGTAGAGTCTGGAAAGTCTGAGACGATGATGCCAGGGTAGTGGGTGTCTGATGAGGACTTTCTTTCGGGCTTACAGATGGCCACCTTCTCTGTGTGTCCTCACATGGCAGGGAGAAATAGAAAGAGCAAGCTACTTCTCTGGTGTCTCTTCTTGTAAGGGCATTAATCCCATTATGAGGGCTCCACCCTCATGGCCTCAACCAAACGAATTACATCCCAAAGGCCCTATCACCAAAGACCATCACTTTGGGGCTTAAGGCTTTAACACATGAATTTTGGGGGACACATTTCATTCCATAGCACACTTTTGGGCCTGCTTTTAGTACCTGGCCAACAGTCCTTGTTCTGTTTGTCTGAGAAACATTATGGAATCATGAGAAGAGAAATGAAGCAAGACCAAGGTCTGCTTCAGGTTTGGAGGAGTGGGAATGGTTGCGCTCTTGATGAGTTCAGACCATATGTGTTAGTTTTCTGAGGCTGACTTGACAACGTGCCATGGACTGGGGGGTTTAAACAACAGAAATATATTGTGTCATTGTCCTGGAGGCTGGAAGTCCACGATCAAAGTGATGGCAGGGTTGGTTTATTCTGAAGCCTCTTTCCTAGGTTTTGGAGATGGCTGTCTTCTCCCCGCATCTCCACAGGGTCTTCCCTCTGTGTGTGTCTGTGTCCTAATCTCCTCTTCTCATAAGGACACCAGTCACTAAAATAGAGCCCACCCTTATGACCTAATTTTACCTCAATGACCTCTTTAAACACCATATCTCCAAGTACAGCCACAGTCTGAAATACCAGGTGTGAGGGATTTAGCAAACGCATGTTAGGGCAGACACCATGCTGTCCATAACAGCAGGGGTCTAGTCCTGACCCTGTTGCTTATTAGCCACATGGTTATGGGAATCTACCAAGCCCTGTGAGCCTGAGGTTCTTCATTTGCAAAACAGGTTTGATAGGATCTGTCTGGTAGGACTATTGAAATGTGTGCAATGTCTGTAAAGCACCTGACACAGTATCTGGAGTCTGTTAGATATTTACTGATTGACAGTTATTTGCATTACCAGTATATTTGGACCTCAGATCCTACTACACTTACTTCTGGGAATTTTGTTTTTGATAGTGTCGTTATTATGGGGGGAACCTCTGAGTATTCAGAGCAATAGGACACGAAATTGCTATTCAGCCAAAAATGTTGCTTCATGGATAAAACTCAGTAAAAATACCCTGCTAGATAATTTACTATTTAATTTGGGTGTCGGTGAGTCTTCTCCAACTGGATACAGCTCAAAGATCCTGACATATGAGTCAAGGACCAACTCCTTCCCTCCCTCCCAGCTGCTTTTCCAGGCAAACTGCTATTTTCATCTATTTCATCACCACTTCAAATCTAAGCCCTTACAGTTGGCCAAATTACACTTGAGATAACCTAAATAAAATGCCATTTTAGTAGTGTCAGCTCTGGCTCTCCCAGCCAGGCAGATGTGCACCTGGCCAGTGGCTTGGGGGCCTGACTTCATGGAAGATTCACCCTTATCTCTCAGGAAATCCCTGCAGAGGACAATGGCTCTGGCACTGTGCTTAGCTGCAGTGGACAAGAGCACAGGACACCTTCAACACCCACCCCAGCTAGAGATTCTTCTCTGCTTTGCTCACCATCCAGAGGGAACTGCTCAGGGCAGTTCTCCCTTTCAGGCTTTGCTCTCAGCCCTAAGTCATGAGACACATGGTCTGACAGTCTGGCCCTGCCAACCCCCAGCTTCATTACAACCAACTCCCACAGAAGGAATTCCAGTTTCCCCAAGCCCCATACTGCCCTGGCTCAGGGCACTCACACCCCACTGCTGTCAGCAAAAGCACCTCCCTTCAACCCTTCCATTACTTGTTATTTAGGACTTAGAGGACATCTCATCACCTTAGTTATACAACTGCAGCTCCCAAACTCTCTAATTCTTGGACAGGGGTGGGTCTGGCTTACCCTAGTGTCTCCGTTAACCCAGGGCCTTTCAAAGAGCAGATGGTCAATGAATATTTGGGGATCAAATGTGCCAGGGAGCAGTGGCTCTTATTTATTGAAATAAAATTTCTCCTATGTTCTCAAATAAGCCAGGCAAATTCACATACACACATACATTTTAATTTTATAGAAAATCACATTGAAAAAGAATAAGATGGCAAGAAGAAAGTGTCTTTAAATTTTATTTCTCTATTTCATAACTCCATGTATTTAAATGCAAAGTTATTTTACAAAATGGCAAACTCTTACTTTTGATAAGCAAAATTACATGTGTGGTCAATATAGTTCCCCAACTTAGATGCTGAAACCAATTAAATCTTCTATGAAAATTTGGAAAATTCCAAAAGGGACACAAAGATCAATATGCAAAATACCCAAATGTAACAGGGACAAAAAAGGATATGCAGTGGTGGTTCCTCCAATTTACTTGGGCCCTCCACTATTTTAAACACTCACTGCTCTCTTTGAACACAGAGTAAAGAAAGGAATAATTTCTCATGGGGCAGGAGGAGCTGCTGGAATGGGACCTGGATGTGCACTGGCCCTGCTCCCTCCCATTGGCCCTGGCTGCCGCTCCTGCTCATCTCTCAAAGCCACTTAATATAGGACTGGGAAGGATCTGGGATCTCTCTGATTGAACCTGGCCACATACTCCAGGACTTTCATCTTGATGGTTTCAGCATGGGCCTGTGACCCCACAGGAACCCATAACATGCAGGATCGCTGTTGGGCACCTGCTGGTACACCAGGTACCCTTCCTGCACCCAATCCTGGGTGATGAGCTTCCGGGCCTCCCCGTACATGTAATGCTCACCCCCAGCAGACACCCCCATCACACCCAGTGCATCCCTGATGACCTCCACCAGGGTGAAGTTGCCCTCCTTGAAGATCACACCCAAGATCATTATCAGGAGGCCAGCCTTGGGAAAGTGCTGACTATCATTCAAATCCTCTCTGTAGGTGAGGCCCAGGGCAGTGACAAGGACATAGGAGTGGTTGGCAGGATCCACTTCCTTCACATCAATGCCAAAGACCAGCTGCATGCACTCGGAGGCTTTGATGAAGATCTCAGGGAAGTGGTCTTGCTAATCTCTGATGACCATATTCAGCATTTCTGCCTCGGTGATCAGCTCCTTCATTCGATACTTGAGGAGCAGGAAATCAACAAAATCAGACATCTCTTTCAGCTCCTCTTGCAGCACGGATGCAGGTACTGCCGAGTCCTGGGAGGTGCTTAACCCCTCCTGTTCTCCGGTGAGGGATCCCTCATCGTAGTGGTGCTCTGGATTGGAGGCCAGGCCAGTGGGGGAGGAGAAGGCTCACTGAGAACTCTGGGGAGGACCCAGTGTTGCCGTGGCAACCTCATCCAGGTTGCCTGGGGTCACAATAGAGGAGAAGGGAGCTGCCCCCTCCTCCTGACCACCAGGAGCTGGTGCACCCACCAGGCCCTGTGCCTCTCTTTGGGCCAGGAGGCCTTTCGTAAGCCAGCGGCCCTTACTCCTGTGATGGTGGCGGCAGCGATGAGCCATGATGGCTCTGGTCAGGGTCAGCAATCAGGAGTGTGGGCAGCAGTCTGGTGATGGGGGCTCACTGACCTGGGAAGAGAGGGAGGATGTCAGTGACCTCAGTAAGAACCACACCCTGGGAGCTCTTACAAAGTGCAACCAATAGGTCTTCTCCTTAGGTGATGCCCTGGGGCCCCCCAGGGCTCCTCTCCTCCTGGTCAGCCTGTCCCCTGAGCACATGAACATGAAAAGGAGATGGCTCCTCAGGCACAGTTGGAATGCAGAGTGTGAGGCTCCAGGGCTGATAGTGGGTGGGCGGGGCCGGGCACTATTGGATCCCCTCTGTCCTAGAGAGGGCAGAGTCTCTGGTACACATTCACAGTGTGTATCTCACCTTGACTCTTGTCACAACCTGGGCCTCCTCTGCTCCATGCCCTGAGGACACTGCCCCAGACCAAGGTCTTATGGTGGGTTCCTGGATCCCCTGTAAGGGGAAGTGAGGGGCCCTCATGCTGCAGATACATGCATAGTCCTGGTAACCCCAGTGCTGTCAGGAGGGTGGGCCAGTCTCTGTGTGGTCCCCACTATTCTGGGGTGGATGCTCGCCACCGTGCTCACTCAGGGCCCTGGATCCCACCCTTCTGCTGGCCTGAGAAATTCTCGGTACAAGAAATCTCATCCCTGATATGGAGCAGAAGACAGTGAGTGGGCCCAGCAATCTCCCAGGCATGACTGCAGGGCCTGGGTCAGACTGTTCTGGAGTGGAGGTTCCCTCAAACCACCCTAAGGTTATTTACTTTTAATCCTGGCAGGGCCTCAACCCAGCCCTGCTGACTTGACAGAGTCCATCTAAGCTCAGGCCAAGCTCTAACTCCTGAAGATGCCCCTCCCCCCACTGCCATGAGAGCCAAAGATTCCCATGTCTTGCTGCTCCCACCTGTATCCTCGGGGGGCTGAAAACAGAGAAGCCAGACTCTGTGGGGTCCCTTCTTTTCTGGTATGGGTAAGTACTTTCAGTCCTCACTAAGGGTACTTATCTTGACTTCTGACAAACCTGGGACTACTCCCTCAGCTTATATGAGGCTGCACCACTCAGAACAAGGTCCTCTCCTTCTTGACACGCTCCCCAGGTAGAAGTCTGGGACCAGCACATCTGGTCACCCATGCTTGGGTCCTCCCATGCCCAACAACTGGCATAGGGCAAGGATGGGCTGTCTCTATAGGGGGTACAAGGTCCCATTACTCATCCCCCTGTGTCTTCCCCTTGATGATGCCTAGCAGGCCTGGGAATCTTTCCTGCACTGATCTGGAGCTGCAACCCTTAGACCAAATTGTAACCACACTCAGCCCCTTCAGGCAGTAGTGAGGGAGCACCAGGTCTGGCCACCCTGCCTGTACGTTCCAGGGCTGACTGTGGGGACAGGGTGTTTCTGTGAGGCCTTCAGTGTTCTGGAGTGGGGTACCCCTAGTCCTCCCTCACACCATGGTGTTCACTTGCTTATGGCCATAAAGAAGTGTGGATATACCACATGCGGCCACCCTGCCCATGATCTCCCAAGGATGAAAGCAGGAGCAAGGTTGGGGCCCCTCTGTCTTGGGATCTTGGGTCCCCGTCCTCCTCTTGTCTCCCAGTAGGGTCTTGGCATCTCCCTCTTCTCACCTGAGGCCGTGCTCACTATACCAAGCCCCTACCCTCCCTTAGACCTGGAGGTGGCTGTCAAGACGAACTTGCCAGGGGACCCTGCATGGAGCCTCCCAGGGCTGATGGCAGGACAGGCATCTCCTTCTTATCTCTGTGTTCTTATCTTGGGTGCCTGGTATGGCCTGAGTCCCTTCCACTCACACCAATGCCCTTAGTTCTCTCTAAACTCTGAGGTATAAGTCAGTGGCCCCCACACCCCAGGCCATCCCAGTGGTGACATTCGGGGTGGAAGGGGATGGGTGGTGGGAGACCTCAGTCCTCCCTCAGGATCCTGACCTTGATGCCTGGGAGAGCCTGGACTCCCTCCCCCTATGTCCTTGAGGCAGCCCTAGGTCACAGGTGGCTCTGACTCCCAGAGTCCTCTAAATACTAAGGAGGAGGGACTTAGCCTGACAGGTCTGCCCCAAGGAGGCCCAAGGCTGACAGCAGGGGCAAAGCTGGATTATTTGGGGACACTTTACCTGGGGTAGGGGTCCCCTCAGTCCACCCTTATCATCTCACTTGACTCCTCACAGAACCTGGGGTCTGTTGCCTCAGGCAATCTGAAGCCTGCCCCTGAGACCAATGGCCTCACCTCTGTCAGCCCCTCAGACTCAAGTCAGTTGGGGTTACATCCTGGCCCCCTACGCCAGGGATTTCACTTTTGCAGGCTGACAGCAGGAACAAGGATGGAATGTGGGGCTTCCTCTCGGGATGTAGGGGGGCATCTCAATCCTCCCTTAGGGCCCTGCCTGTATGGAGCTGAGACAGCCCCAGGTCCCACCAGCCTCTGACTCCCAGAGTCCCCTAAATCCTATGGGGAAGTGGACTCAACCTGACAAGTCTGTCCTGGGGTGGTCCACTGCTGATAGCAGGAGCAAAGTTGGATTATTTTGCGGTCCCTCTACAGGGGATGGGGCCCCCTGAGTCCACCCTTGTCATCTCACCTCACTCTGAACAGAGCCTTGGCCCTCTCCCCTCTGCCGAGGTGAAGCCTGCCCCTCAGACAAATGGCCTTGCCTCTGTCAGCCCAACAGATGGACGTCGGTGAACGTCAGATCCCACCCTCCTCCCCGGCTTCCTGGGCTGACAGCAGAGGCAGAGTTGGATTATTTGGGGACTGTCTACTAGATGGTGGGCCCCCTCAGTCCACCCTCTGCATCTTAGTTGACTCCTAACAAAGCCTGGGCCCTCTCCCCTCCACCGATGTGAAGCCTACCTCTCAGACCAACGGCCTCACCTGTCAGTCCGCTAGACAGACGTCAGTGAATGTCATATCCCACCCCCCACTCTGGCTTCCCGGGCTGACAGCAGGGGCAGGGCTGGATTATTTGGGGACCCTCTAAGTGGGGGCCCCCTCAGTCCACCCTCTGCATCTCACCTCACTGCTAACAGATCCTGGGCACACTCCCCTCTGCTGTTCTGAAGCCTGACCCTCAGGCCAATAACTTCGCCTATGTCAGGCTCCCAGATGGATTTCGGTGGATGTTGCAGCTGGCCCTCCACACGCGGGCTTCACCGGACTTCCTCGAGCTTCCCCAGACTGACAGCAGAGGCAGAGCTGGATTATTTGGGGACCCTCTACCAGAGGGGGGTCCCCTCAGGCCACCCTCACACGCTGTTACTCCCCACAGAATCTGGCCCCTCTCCTCATGGTCCACTGGAAGTCTGGAACTCAGATCAATGGCTTCATCTCTGACAGCACCCCTGACGTAAGTCGGTGGATGTCATATCGGGCCCCATACCTGGGCTTTCCAGGGCTGAGAGAACGGACAAGTATGGACTGTCAGGCGCCCTACAGGGATGTGGCAGAGCCAGAATCTCCATCCTCTATGGCCCTCAGTTGACCCTGGGTCACATCAGCATCTGACTCCAAGAGTCGCTTGTGTTCTAATCGCAAAGGGCTCAGCCTGACAAGTCTGTCATATGGTGGCCCAGGGCTGACAATAGGGGAAGAGCTGGATTATTTGTGTCCCTCTGACTGTAGTGGGGACCTCTTCAGCAGTCCCTCAGCATTTCACCTTGACTGCTAACAGAGCCTGGGCCCTCTGCCCTCCACTGAGTTGAAGTCTGGATCTCACACCAAGGCCCTCAACTCTGTCAATCCCTGAGGCAGAAGTCGGTGGGCATCACTGATGGCAGAGGCAGGGATGGAGCCCATCTGTGCTAGAGTCCAGGTTTCTCCTAGCCCTCCTTCAGTGTCTCAATTTGACTGCTGGCAGAACCTCGGACTCCATCCACACTGCAATGGGATCTCCCACAGCTGACCATTAGTACATTGCTGGGGCCTCTTTCATTCTAGAGTCCAGGGCTGCCTTGTTTCCTGGTCAGAGCCCTCACCTCGATTCCTACCGAGGCATGTGACACCTCCCTGGGCTAACCTGAGTATGTCCCCAGTAGACCTAGGCTTACACTGCCCTGAATCCCTTGAGGCAGAACTTCAGTGATACAGGTCAACACCTGTATTGTCAAGAATTGAGGGAGTGGTCAGCCTGACAACTATGCCTGGCATCTTCCAGGACTGATAGGGCAGAGATGGATTCTTTGGGACTCCTAAGTTCTGGGTGAGTGGACACCTCAGTACTCACTCATGAGAGCCCTCATCTTGGCCCTTGGCTCCATGATTAAATGCTCTATGGGAAATTTGCCTTCCCTTCCACGTTGGACCATTTGTCCACCTGCAAGCCCTGCTAAAAAATGACTCCAAGTCGCAGACTAGATGCTAAATGGGGAGCTGTTGCATCCATCACCAGGAATGAGAAGTCGTATATGTAGTGTTCTCTTATTCAAATCTCCTCTGTATCTCTGTTTGGACAATTTTATTTAACTTCAATTGTTTATGTTTTTTTCTTTAGTCATTGATCCTACTTGGAAAAATGTCTATTTTGTAAGTATTTTCAAGGAATTGTGATTTGTCAGTTATCTCTACTGTTGTCTGCTTCATTATTTCTGCTTTTATCTTTATTATTTCATACCTTCTACTAACTTAAGTTTCATATGGTTTTATTATTTCATTTCTTGAACTATGCAGATTTTTAAAATATTTTTATTGTCTCATATATTAAAGACAATCTATTTCCCTCTGAGTATCACTTGGGATGTATCATACAGTTAGTTTTATATAGCTTTATGTGTATGACTTGAATCTTTAACAAGTTGAATATATTATTCTATTCCTTATGCTATTAAAATTTTCAAAATTTATCCCAAAAAGAGGAGTGTAAAATTATTTTTGAGAAGACTGTGGAAAGAAAGATAGAAATAGAATGTCACTTGGAGGAGATTTCAGGTTCCAAAGCCATTGTATTTTGTTTCATTTGTGTCATTATTTATAGAACAGTTTTAAACATATTTAAATGCTGTTGACAGAGTTAGGTTTATTGCAGGAATGCAAAGAAGTTTAACACTAGAAGATCAATCAACATAACTGGCCATGTGTAAGAGTCAAGAATTTCTAGGAAAATAGAAAATTCTGTCAATATTTAATACAGAGGGAATTTAATGCAGAGGACAGATTACACAAATGAAGGAGAAGCCAAACGAGGGAGAGTTGGAGAACACAATAATTAGCCACACGAAGTCAATCTCACCTTTAGGTCTGAAGGGCAAACAGGAATTTAGCATTAATGGAGCCTAGGTATTGGGTTCAACAGGATCTGGAATCATGGTGGGACTATCTGATGGTGGCTGGAGCCATGGAAAATGTAGCCACTGAAGGAGAAGTCACCTTATGCAGAAGAAGGATGAGAAAAACTTCTAATGACTCTGTCTTTCTGAACCAAAATGGCAGCCAAATATTGTTAAGCCTAGGAATTGGAGCCTTCAGGAGTCAAATCCTGTATAGTGGAGAGCAGAGTAGGAGAAAATGAGAGATGGATCTGGGAGCAAATAGTCGCAGAGCTGGCTAACTATAGTAACAGATTGAATGAGACAAATCATATCTACAGTAAATTTATTATTTTTTTTTAAATTTTAAGTTTTCAAGGGTACAACTTGAATTCTGTTGTACGTATATAATGTATTGTGGTGAAGTCTGGGCTTTTTGTGTACCTTTCACCAGAATAGTGTACACTGTGCCCCATGGTAATTTTCCATGCCTCACCTCCTCCCACCCTCATCCTTTTGAGTCTTCAATGTCCATTATACCATTGTGTGTGCCCTTATGTAGCCATAGTTTAGTTCCCACTTATAAGCGAGAATATGGAGCATTTATTTTTCTGTTCCAGAGTTACTTCACTTAGGATAATGTCCTCCTGTTCCCTCCACATTGCTGCAAAATACATTATTTCACTCTTTCTTATTGTTGAATAGTACTCCATGGTGTGTGTGTGTGTGTGTGTGTGTGTGTATAAATATATTAGTTTGTTAATCCATTCAGTTGATGGGCAATTAGATAGATTCCAAATTTTTGCAATGGTGAATTGTGCTGTTATAAACATGTGAGTAGAGATGTCTTTTGGATATAATAATTTCTTTTCCTCTGGGTAGACACCCAGTACTTCAGGATCAATGGTAGATCTAATTTTAGTTCTCTGAGAAAGTTTCATACTAATTTACATTCCCAGCTAGAGTGTATAAGTGTTTCATTTTCACTGTATCCACACTAACTAAAGTGTTATTAATTTTTTTCTTTTATAGAATATGAACTTTTAATAGGCAATTGACCTCATCTTTTAAAATGTTAAGTGTCCCTACCCTTTTACTTAGCAATTTCATTCATTTATATTATTTATTTTATTTTTTATATATTTATTTATTTATTTTAACTTTTTTTTTTAAATTTAAGCTTATTATGGGGGGTAAAAAGTTCAGGTTACATATGTTGTCCATGTACCACCTATCCCCCCAAGTCGGAGCTCCAGGTGTGTCCATTCCCCAGACAGTGAACATTGCACTCATCATGTAGGTATATACCCATCCCCTCCTCGCATCCCCCTTCCCGAGTCAGAACCTTCGAGCGTGATCATTCCCCAGATGGTGCGCAATGCACTCATCATGTAGGCATACACCCATTCCCTCCCCCATCCCCCACCTCAGTCTGATATCCGATTGGTATCATTCCCAGATGTGAATTTAGGTGATGATCAGGGAAACCAATTTTCTGGTGAGTACATGTGATGCTTGTTTTTCCGTTCTTTGGATACTTCACTGAATATAATGGGTTCCAACTCTCTCCAGGAGAACCAAAGAGATGTCGTATCACTGTAATTTCTTATAGCTGAGTAATACTCCATGGTCTACATTTACCATAATTTACTAATCCAATCCTGAATTGATGGATTTGGGTTGTTTCCACATCTTTGCAATTGTGAATTGTGCTGCTATAAACATTTGGGTATAGGTGTCTTTGTCATAGAATGACTTATGTTCTTTTGGGTAGATGCCCAATAATGGGATTGCTTGATCAAAGGGTAGGTCTATTTGAATCTGTTTAAGGTATCTCCATAATGCTTTCCACAGGTGTTGCACTACTTTGCAGTCCCACCAGCAGTGTATGAGTGTTCCTGTCTCTCTGCATCCACGCCAACATGTGTTATTTTGGGACTTTTTGATAAAGGTGATTCTCACTGGGGTTAAGTGATATCTCATTGTGGTTTTGATTTGCATTTCTCTGATGATTATGGATGTTGAGTAGTTTTTCATACGTTTGTTAGCCATTCTTATATCTTCTTTTGAAAAATTTCTATTCATGTCCTTTGCCCACTTCTTGATAGGGTGGTTTGATTTTTTCTTGCTGATTTTCCTGAGTTCTAAATAGATTCTTGTTATCAGTCCTTTATATTATGTGTAGCACGAGAAAAATTTTTCCCATTCTGTAGGTGGTCTGTTTATTCTCGCAACAGTTTCTTTGGCTGTGCAGAAGCTTTTTAATTTAATCAGGTCCTATTCATTCATTTTGTTGTTGCTGTGGTTGCCTTAGGGGTATTCTTGATAAATTCTTTACCTTGGTCAATGTCTGTAAGAGTCTTTTCTACATTTTCTTCTAGAATTCTAATTGTTTCACACCTAAGGTTTAAGTCTGTTATCCACCGTGATTTGATATATGTGAGAGGTGAAAGCTGTGGGTCCTGTTTCAGACTTCTACATGTGGCTATCCAATTTTACCAGCACCATTTAGTGAATAGGGATTCTTGTCCTCAGAGTAAGTTTTTTCTGCTTTGTCAAAGATTGGATGTCTACATAAGGATGGTTTTATATTTGGATTTTATTTTCTGTTCCACTGGTCTGTGTCCATGCACTTGTGCCAATACCAGGCAGTTTTAAGAACCACAGCTTTGTAGTAAAGTTTGAAGTCTGGCAAATTAATACCTTCCATTTTGTTTTTATTGCTTAAAATTGCTTTTGCTATATGGGGTCTTCTCTTATTCCATACAAAGTGCATAATTATTTTTTCTATATCTGTGAAAAATGATATTGGTAATTTAATAGGCATTGAATTAAATCTGTAAATCACTTTGGGTACCACAGACATTTTAACAATGTTGATTCTTCTGATCAATGAACATGTTATTGTTTTCCACCTATTTACATGTTCTGCTATTTCCTTCCTCAGTGTTTCATAGTTTTCCCTATAGAGGTCTTTTACCTCTTTAGTTAAACATATTCCTAGTTATTTTATTTTCTTTGTTGCTATTTTGAAGGGTATTGAGTCCTTAAATTGGTTCTCCGATTGACTGTTATTGGTATATATAAATGCCTCTGATTTGTGTGTATTGATTTTGTAACCTGAGACTTTGCTGTATTAGTTAATCAATTCCACGAGTCTCTTGGTTGAATCCTTGGGGTTTGCCAGATATAATATCATATCATCAGCAAAGAATGAGAGTTTGATCTCTTCTTTCCCTATTTGGTCTCCCTTGATTCTACTCTCTTGCCTGATATAGCTCTTGCAAGGCCTTCCAATACTATGTTGAAAAGTAATGGGGACAGTGGGCATCCTTGTCTGGTTCCAGTTCTAAGTGGGAATTCTTTCAATTTTTCCCCATTCAGTATGATGTTGTCTGTGGGTTTGTCATATATGGCTGGTATCACTTTTATGTAGGTTCCATCTACATCTATTCTGTTAAGCGTTCTTATCATAAAATGGTGTTGAATTTTGTCAAATGCTTTTTCTGCATCTATTGAGAGGATCATGTGGTTTTTATTTTTGCTTCTATTTATGTGGTGAATTACATTTATAGATTTACATATGTTGAACCTCCCGTGCATCTATGGGATGAAGCCCACTCGGTTGTGATGGATTTTTTTGTTTGATAAGCACTTGGATTCAATTTGCTAGAATTTTATTGAGAATTTTTGCATCTATATTCATAAGGGATATTGGTCTGTAGTTCTCTTTTTTTTGTTACATCCTTTCCTGGTTTTGGTAACAATGTTATGTTGGCTTGGTTAAACGTGTTGTGGAGAATTCCATCTTTCTCGATATTGGAGAACAGTTTATGTAGGATGGGTACCAGTTCTTCTATGTATGTGTGGTAAAATTCGGATGTGAACCCAATGGGATCAGGGCTCTTCTTTTTGGGAAGGTTTTTTTTATTGCTGTTTCGATTTCAGTTCATGATATTCGTCTATTCAGGAATTCTATTTCTTCCTGGTTAAGTTTGGGAAGGCTACATGTTTCTAAAAATTTGTCCATTTCCTCCACATTTTCCAGTTTGTGTGCATATTCTCATAGAATTCATAGATGATATCATGTATCTCTGTGGTATCGGTTGTGATTTCTCCTTTCATGTTCCTAATGGAGGTTATTAGAGATTTTTCTTTTCTGCTCTTGGTTAGGCTAGCCAGAGGTGTGTCTATTTTGTTTATCTTTTCAAAGAGCCAACTTTTTGTTTTATTAATTTCCCTTATACTTTTTCTGCTGTCCTTTTCATTTAATTCTCATTTGATCTTAGTAATTTCTCACCTTTTACTGGGTTTCGAGTCAGTCTGTTCTTCTTTCTCCAGCTCTTTGAGTCTATTCATTAGGTTGTCTATTTGTAAGTTTTCCCTCTTTTTGAGATCAGACAAGATTGGGTGTGTTCAGGCTGGTATGGCGGTAGACATGTCTTTTTGATATAGGCATTTATGGAAATGAATTTTCCTCTCAGTACTGCTTTAACTCTGTCCCATAGATTTTGAAAAGTTGTGTCTCCATTGTCGTTTAATTCAAATAAACTTTTCATTTCCATCTTGATTTCTTCCTTTAAAGAATAATTGTTCAGGAGAAGGTTGTTTAGCTTCCATGACTTCGAGTAGGAATGAGAGTTTCTGTTAGGGTTCATTATTACTTTTGTTCTGCTGTGATCTGAGAAGATGCATGGTAGAATTTCTATTTTTTTAAATTTTTTAAGACATGCTTTATGGCATAGGACATGGTGAATCTTAGAGAATGTCCCATGGGCTGATGAGAAGAATGCATATTTTGTGGACTTTGGGTAGAATGTCCTGTAGATGTCAGTCAGGCCCATTTGTTCTAGCATTCTATTTAAGTCTATTATTTCTTTGTTTATTTTCTGTTTGGAGGATCTATCCTGTACTGTCAGTGGGGTGTTAAAGTCTCCAGCTATTGCAGTATTGTTATCTATCATTGGTTCAGATGAAGTAGGGTTTTCTTTATGAATCTGGATGCACCGAAGTTGGGTGCATATATATTAATTATAGTCATGTATTCTTGTTGAATTGTGCCTTTCACCAGTATATAGTAACCATCTTTGTCTTTTATTACTTTTGTTGGTTTAAAAACTTACTTATTGGAAATTAAGACTGCCACACCAGCTTTCTTTTGGCTATCGTTTGCTTGAAATATTGATTTCCATCCCTTTATTTTCAGTCAAAATGCATCTTTGCAGGTTTGGTGAGTTTCCTGAAGACAGCATATACTTGGTTTGTATTTTTGTTATCTATTGTGTCAGTCTATCTCTCTTGAGTGGGGAATTCAAGCCATTCACTTTTATTGAGAGAACTGATAAGTGGGACAGATTTCTGTTCAGCTTGTTGGGTAGAACTTCATTGCTATGTTTTCTCTCTTGAGCCATTGTGGTAGCTGGAATTTGATCTTTAGCTCTTGAGTAGTTTTACATTCGTGGGTCTTTCTATGTGCAACTCTCTTTTTAGTATTCTTGGAGTGCTGGTCTTGTCTTGGTGAATTCCCTCAGTCCTTGTTGATCTGAGAATGTCTTACTTTCTCCTTCGTATAAAAAACTTAGCTTAGCTGGGTACAAGATTCTAGGCTGGGCATTATTCTGTTTCAGAAGAGTGATAATTGGGCCCCAACCTCTTCTTGCTCGTAAGATTTCAGTTAAGAAATCTGGTGTAATTCTATTGGGCTTTCCTCTGTATGTTACTTGTTTCTTTCTCCTTACAGCTTGAAGAACGGACTCTTTAGTGGATATTTTGGTCAGTCCGATGAATATGTGGTGTGGTGTTTTCCTATTTGCTATGAATATCCAAAGGGTTCTTTGAGTTTCTTGAACCTATATATCTAGAGTTTTAGCAAGGCCTGGAAAATTTTCCTCAATTATGTCTTCAAATAGCTTATCCAACCTTTGTTTATTATCTTCTTTACCCTCAGGAATGCCAATAACTCTCACGTTAGGCTTATTCACATAATCCCAGGTTTCCTGTAGACTCTGATTATTTCTCTTATTTCTTTGTTCTATCTCTGTGACTGACTTATTTAATTGGAAAGAATTATCTTCAATCTCTGAGATTCTTTCGTCTGTTTGGTCTACCCTGCTGTTGAGCCTTTTCACTGTGTTTTGTAGATCTCTGAATAAATTCTTCCTTTCTAGGAGTTCAGTTTGGTTTATCTTCAATATTTCAATTTCTTTGGTGAATTTTTCTTCCAAATTCTGTATTTTTTTTTTTTTTTTTTGGTTTCTTTGTGTTGGTTATCCATTTTTTCTTGTATTTTATTCAGCTTGTTTATAATCCATAATTAAAATTCTTCCTGTAACATGTTAGTATTTTCATTCTGGTAAGTGTCAGTTGGTTGAGATCTTGTATTTCTCTTTAGGGATGAGATTTCCGTTTGATTCTTTGTGCTCCCTGTGTTTTCTTGCTGAGCCATTCCCATCTTGATCTTTTGTTAAGTCTTTTACATTTTTAGTCTGGTTAGCAGCAAACTTTTTACTCTGTTCCTAGACTGTGAAGCAATCTAGGTATGTTGCTTCCTTTGTCAAGAGGGGGAGACTGTTTTGTATTGTTTAGAGTTTCTTCTACCTCAGTTGGGGGGCTGCTTCTGGTCGGTCCATCCCTAGAGGATTGGAATGACCTAAGACTGTTTGGCGAGTTAAGTCACTGTGTTGTGTACTTTCAGTTAGCAGACAGGATCCACACTAGTTGCAGGCAGAAATTCTCTCTGTGTTTGTTTGTTTGTTTGTGTTTTTTTTTTCTTTGGTTCTTCTATAGGGGTGGTTTCTGTCTCTTTCTGCAGGAAAGACACTGGCTATGGAGAGTGGGTGGTGCCCTCCTTCACTCAGTGTGCCAGCTGCTGCAGCTCCCACGAGCAAAAGTCTGCCCTGGCCCAATGTCACCAAGGACCAGGCTCCACACTCTCACATCTGGAGAAGTACTCAGTGTTCACACAAGGGCGGGGCTCCTATAGAATGTCCACAGACTAGGGGAGGGAGCCACCAAGGGAGCCGCAGGGCACCCTATGGCTCTGCAGCATTTACGCTGTGGACCCCAATATGGTGACTGTGCACCTGCAGATCGCCGATGCTGGGGAGAACACCCAGGGTCTGGCAGGCACCAGAGCTGGGGGCCCGGTGAGCTTAGAGACCCACCGTAGCTCCCTGGCTAGGGGGCCCCTGAAAGAAAAAAGATGTCTCACTCCGTGACCCTTTTCTAACTCTTGCCCTAGCACAGTTCCACCTCTTCCCACTAAGCGCGGTCTCGGTGGAGATCCCCGAGTCCACACTATTTCCCGTTGATGTCTCCTGTCCACAGAGTTCATGCAAAGCCCAAGTTCTTGGCATGGGTTCACGGACTAGAGGAGCGAGCTGCCCAAGGAGCCACTCAGCACCCTATGGCTCCACAGCTGCTATGCTGTGGACCACAAGATGGCAACCACACGCCTGCAAATCACCAGTGCCGGGGGGTGAATGTTCAGGGTCCGGCAGGCACCAGAGCTGGGGGCCTGGCGAGCTCAGATACCAATCGTAGCTCCCCAGCTAGGGGACCCCCTAAAGAAAAAAATCTCTCTAATTCAGTCACCCTTCACTAACCCTCGCCCTAGCGTAGTTCCGCCTGTTCCCACCAAGTGCCCTTTCGGCAGAGATCCCTCAGGGTTCAAACTATTTCCTGTTGATGTCTGCTTTCCACAGACTTTATGCAAAGCCTTAGATCTTGGTGTGAGTTCACGGACTAGGGGAGCCCAAGGAGCTGCCTGGCACCCTATGGCTTTGCAGTGGCTACACTGTGGACCCCAAGATGGCGACCGAATGCCTGCAGATCGTCGGCACTGGAGGTGAATGTTCAGGGTCCAGCAAACACCAGAGCCGGGGGTCTGGTGAGAATAGAGTCCCACAGGTGCTCCCCAGCTAGGGAACCACTGAAAAGAGCAAAAAAATACAAAAAAATCTGTGGCTCGGCGACCCTTTCCTGCTTTTCACCTTAGCGCAGCTCTGTCCCTCCCTGCTAAGTGCGGTCTTGGTGGAGATCCCCCAGAGTCTAAGCTGTTTCCTGTTGATGTCTCTTTTCCACAGAGCCCCACGTTTCACGTGGTGATTCTGCACTGGCTTCAGGCAGGTCTCTAATGAAGTGGGTGTGGAGGTCAGTGGGGAAAACAAGCCACTTTTCTATGAGGCTGACCTTGCACCACTTGATGGTGAGGCAGGTGGAGCTGTCCCACACCCCACTGTCTATTGTTCATCCTGCACTCTCCAGAATTTCATGATCCTATTTCCTGTTCACCTCAGACTTTTCTTGCTCTCTGTGTCCCACATTGATTCTCCATGGATTCACAACACTGTTCCTGTGGGGGAGCAATGCTCTAGTGTTGAGGTAGGCCGAGATCCATGCCTTCCTCTCCGGGAGCACGAATCACGGAGGTCACCTCCACTCCGCCATCACAGAACCAAAATATTTCTTTTTATTTGGAACGTATGTCAATTTTTATTAAATACCATTGTGTATAAATTTACTGTAACCAGGGAAATGCAACTTAAAACTACAATGAGATACCATCTTACTCCAATTAGAATGGCTATCATAATAAAGTCAAAAAAACGTCAGTTGTTAGTGTGGATGCAGTGAAAATAAAACACATATAAGCTCTTGGTGGGAATGTAAATTAGTATCAAACTTTCTCAAAGAACAAAAAGTAGATTTACCTTTGATCTTGCAAACCAAGGACTAGGTATCTACCCAGAGGAAAAGAAATCATTATATCCAAAAGATATCTCTACTAATATGTTTATCACAGCACAATTCACCATTGCAAAAATATGGAATCTACCTAAGTACCCATAAACTGAAAGGATTAACAAATTGAGATATATATGTAGAGATATATATATATATATATGTGTGTGTGTGTATGTATACACATACACACACCATGGAGTACTATCCATCAATAATAAAGAGTGAAATAATGTTTTTTGAAGCCACTTGGAGGGAACTGGAGGACATTATCCTAAGTGAAGTAACTCTGGAACAGAAAAGTAAATGCTACATATTCTTGCTTATAAGTGGAAACTAAACTATGGCTACATAAAGGCACATGGAGTGCTATAATGAACATTGCAGACTCAAAAGGGTGAGGGTGGGAGGAGGTGAGGCATGAAAAATGATCTATGAGGCACAATGAACACTACTCAGGTGATGGGTACACCAAAAGCCCAGACAGGACCACTATATAATATATACATGTAACAGAATTCAACTTGTGCCCCCGAAAACTCAAAATTTTTTAAACATTATTAAATTTACTGTAGATATGATTTGTCTCCTTCAATCTGTTAATATAGTTAGCCAACCCTGGGACTATTTGCTCCCAGATCCATCTCTCATTTTCTCCTACTCTGCTCTCCACTATACAGGATTTGACTCCTGAAGGCTCCAATTCCTAGGCTCAACAACATTTGTCTGCCATTTTGGTTCAGAAAGACAGAGTGATTAGAGGATTTTCTCCTCCTTCTTCTGCATCGGGTGACTTCTCCTTCAGTGGATACATTGTCCATGGCTCCAGCCACCATTAGATAGTCCCACCATGATTCCAGATCCTGTTGAACCCAATACCTAGGCTTCATTAATGCTACATTTCTGTGTTTGTCCTTCCGACCTAGAGGTGAGATTGACTTCCTCATGTGGATAATTATTGTGTTCTCCACTCTCCCTTGTTTGGCTTCTCCATCACTTGTGTAATCAGTCCCTTGCATTAAATTCCCTCTGTATTAAATAGATTTTTCTATTTTCCTAGAAAATCCTTTATTCTTACACATGGCCAGTTATGTTGATTGATCTTCTAGCGTTAAACTTGTTTGCATTGCTGCAATAAACCCAACTCTGTAAACAGCATTTAAATATGTTTAAAACTGTTCTATAGCTAATGACAAATATAAAACAAAATAAAATGCTTTTGGAACCTGAAATCTCCTCCAAGTGACATTCTATTTCTATCTTCCTTTCCACAGTCTTCTCAAAAATAATTTTACACTCCTCGTTTGTGGATAAATATAGAAAATGTAATAGCATAAGTAATAGAGTAATACATTCAACTTGTAAAAATTTCAAGTCATATAGATAAAGATATATAACACTAACTGTGTGATACAGCCCAAGTGATACTCAGAGGGAAATAAATAGCCTTAAATATATGACACAATAAAAATATTTAAAATATCTGCACAATTCAACAAACTAAATAATAAATAACATATGAAACTGAAATTACTAGGAAGGTATGAAATAATGAAGATAAAGGCAGAAATAATGAAGCAGATAACATTAGAGATAACTGACAAAACACAATTCTTTGAATATACTTACAAAATAGACATTTTTCCAAGTAGGATCAAAGACTAACAAAAACAGCATAAACAATGGAAATTAAAATTGTACAAAACATAGATGCAGAAGAGATTTGATTAAGAGAACACTACATATAGGACTGCTCACCCCTGGTCATGTATGCAACAGCTCCCCATTTTACATCTAGCCTGGGACTTGGAGTCATTTTTACAAGGGTTGTAGCTGGACAAATGGTCCGATGTGCAAGGGAGAGCACATTTCCCATGGAGCACTTAATCAAGGAGCCAAGGGCCAAGAGAAAGGCTCTCATGAGTGAGAATTGAGGTGTCCACTTGCCCCAGAACATAAGTGTCCCAAAGAATCCATCTCTGCCCTGTCAGTCCTGGAACACTCTAGGCAGAGTTGTCAATTCTCAAAAATACACATGTTTTTCCATAAAATTAAAATATATCTGTGTATGTGAATTTTCTTGGCTTATTTCAGAATGTAGGGGAATTTTAATCTCAATAAATAAGAGCCACTGCTGGCTGGCATATTTGTTCCCCAAATATTCATTCACCATCTGCTCTTTGAAAGGCCCTGTGTTAACAGACACACTAGGGTAAGCCAGACACACCCCTGCCCATAGAAGTAGAGAGGTTGGGAGCTCCAGTTGTATAATTATGGTGGCAAGATATCCTCTAAGTCTTAAAGAACAAGTGACAGAAGGTTTGAAGGGTACTGCTTCTGCTGAGAGCAGTGGGGTGTGAGTGCCCTGTGGCGGGGCAGTTTGGGGCTTGGGGAAACTGCAGTTCCATCTGTGGGAGTTGGTTGTAATGAAGCTGGGTGGTGGCAGGGCCAGACTGTCAGACCACGTGACTTGTGACTTAGCGCTGAGGGAAATGCCTAGAAGGGAGAGCTGCCCTGAGCAGTTCCTTCTGGATGCTGAGCAAAGCAGAGAGGAATCTCCAGCTGGGGCGGGCATGGAAGGTGTCCTGTGTTCTTATCACACAGTGGCTAAGCACAGTGCAGGATCCAGGTGATCGATAATTTTCCTCTGCAGGGATTTCCAGAGAGATAAGGGTCAATCTCCCATGAAATGAGGCCCCCAAGCCAGTGGCCAGGTACATATTTGCCTGGCTTGGAGAGTCAGAGCCGACCCTAATAAAATGACATTTTAATTAGGTTATCTCAAGTGTAATTTGTAAAATTTAAGGACTTAGATTTTGGGTGGTGAAGACATGGATTAAAAAAAAGCAGTTTGGCTGTAAAAGCAGCTGGGAGGGAGGGAAGGAGTTGGTCCTTGACACACATGCCAGGAGCTTTGAGTTGTATCCACCTGGGGAAGACTCCCCCACACCAAAATTAAACAGTAAATAATTTAGGAGGGAATTTTTACTGAGTTTTATCCATGAAGCAACATTTTTGGCTAAATTGGAATTCCTGTCCTATTGTGCTGCATATTCAGAGGTTTCCTAGATAACAACGACAGTAGCAAAAACAAAATTCCCAGACGTAAGTGTAGTACAATCTGAGGTCCAAATATACCAGTAATGGACATAACTGTCAATCAAGAAGGATCTAACATATGCCAGACACTATGTGAAGTGCTTTACGAATATTGCACACATTCCAACAGTCCTACCAGACAGATCCTATCAAACCTATTTTGCAGAAGAACCTCAGGCTCACAGGGCTTGGTAGATTCCCATAACCACATGGCTAGGAAGCAACGGGGTAGGGACTAGATCCCCTGCTATTATGGACAGAATGGTGAAAGCCCTAAAATCCATATGCTGAATCCCTAACCCGCAGTACCTCAGACTGTGACTGTATTTGAAGAAACGGTCATTAAAGAGGTCATTGAGATAAAATGAGGTCATAAGTGTGGCCTCTAAATTAATGACCGGTGTCCTTATGAGAAGAGGAGATAAGGACACAGACACACACAGAGGGAAGACAATGTGGAGTCGCAGGGAGAAGACAGCCATCTCAAAAACCTAGGAAAGAGGATTCAGAACAAACTGACCCTGCCATCACTTTGATCTTGGACTTCGAACCTCCAGGACAATGACACAATACATTTCTGTTGTTTAAACCCCCCAGTCCATGGCACATTGTAATGACAGCCTGAGAAAACTAATATATATGGTCTGAATTCATCTAGAGCCCACACCATTCCCATTCGTCTGACCCTAAAGCAGACCTTGGTCTTGCTTCATTTCTCTTCTCATGATTCCATAATGTTTCTCAGACAAACAGAACAAGGACTGTGGACCAGGTACTAAAAGCAGGCCCTAAAATGTGCTATGAAATGAAATGTGTTCCCCAAAATTCATACTTTAAAACCCTAAGCCCCAATGTGATGGTCTTTGGTGATAGGGCCTTTGGGATGTAATTTGGTTTGGTTGAGGCCATGAGGGTGGAGCCCTCATCATGGGATTAGCGCCCTTACAAGAAGAGACACCAGAGAAGTAGCTTGCTCTTTCTATTTCTCCCTTCCATGTGAGCACACAGAGAAGGTGGCAATCTGTAAGCCAGAAAGAAAGTCCTCACCAGACACCCACTATCCTGGCACCCTGGTCTCAGACTTTCCAGCCTCTAGGACTATGAGACAATAAATCTCCGTTTGAGCTCCCGGTCTATAGTATATCCTTATGGCAGCCTTCAAAGACTAAGGCAAGAAGGAGGATAGCAATGTGAACCACATACATCTTAGGGATTGTATGTGTTTCCTTGAGAGCCATACCTTCCCAGATGCCAGCATTTTGGTGCAGTAGCAGTACTTCACTGCATTACCATGCTCTTTCCTGAGTCTTGCTCCATGGGCCTTCCTGTCCAAATCTGGAATCTGGACTGCTGCCCAAGTCTTTGTGGCTGACTCCTCTAAAGGCTGTGCACTGCTGCCAGTGACACTGCCCAGAGTCACCTCTCCTTCCCCAACTTACAGTATTTCTACTCTCTGCAGAAGACCCTTAGTTGTCCCTCTCCCTCACCCTGGAGCCCTTTTGATAGCAAAGGTCCCTTTGACTTTGAATAGTGACCTTTAGACACCTTATAATCCTGTGGGATGTCTTCAACACATTCCCCAAATGTTTTCCAAATAAGCTGCTGAGTGGAGTCTGATTTGGCCCATAATTTACCAGTTCCTGAGATATAACCCTGAAGTTAGAGGGAATGTTTTTAAACCACACCATGATATTTACAATGGGATTTTTATTTGAACTTGCCACTGAGCACATACATAGATTAAAGAGCTTTCCGGGGTCATCAAAATCCAAAACCTCTCATATTAGTCAGCTTAGAATGCCAGAAAAAATACCATAGACTGTGAGGTTTAAAAAAAGATATTTATTCCTCACAGTTTTAAAGGCTAGGAAGTCTGAGATCAAGGTAGTGGCAGACTTAATCCCTGGGAGGGCTCTCTTCCTGGCTTGTGGACAGCTGCCCTCTTTATGTGTACACATGGCAGATAGAGACAGAGAGAGAAAGAAAGCTCTCTGATGTTTCTTCTTATGAGAGCACTAATCCCATCATTAGGGCCCCATCCTCATGACCTCATTTTACCCTAAGTACTTCTGAAAGTCCCTATCTACACATACATCACATTGGGCCTTAGGGTTTCAACATATAAATTTGGGGTAAGTAGACACAGTTCAGTTCATAGCATCTCGTTTACATTGGTAAATGAGGAAAGACTATGGAAATCACCATGAAGCAAATATCTCCTGAATCTGAATTCCTGAAACTCTGGTATTCTCCTAGGAAGTAAAAAATGGTTCCTTAGTAGACATGCCAGCTCAGATTAAAAATGAATGAGTAACCATCGTCTTTCCATTGCTTCAGCTCTATGTATCTGCCCCACAGGAAAGTACTGACTTTTAGAGTGTCTAAGGACATCCTGTGCAGATCTTCAGTCATGCAGAGGGTAGCAGAGACTCATAGGTTAAGATTTTGCCCTTATATCAAATGGAAAGAGAAAGTCCTCAGCCTACTGGATGACAGATGGTGCTGCAAATGATAGTTCAGAAACGTGCCATTGAATGAAGAAGGAAAAGCCTTCCTGCTGACATTTACTGGATCCTTGGAAAACTATAAGTGATTCTGCAATTGAAAGCACCTATCATGTAGTACGTACTTTAAAAAGTTGGAGAGCTTGGGCAAAATCTGGCCTTCTCAGAAACTCCTGACAGCAGTAAAGGGTGTTGTCCTAACACATTGTAGTTGTTGCTTTTTGTTGAGCAGCTACTATGTAACAGTTTGTGGTAAGGATTTTAAGTGCTCTTACGCATCTTGTCTTCCTTGCCTTCCTGGACACATGGGAACAGTGGAGTCCATTTGTAATGAGGAAGGGTCATGTGACTATCCTTTTTCACTGGATCATGAGCAGAGGCCTTGTATGTCACATCCGGGCACTGGAGAGCCAGGGCACCATTTCCTTGTGTTCTCCCTCCATTCAATGTCAAGCAAGGCAACTCCATGTGAGATGCAGTGGTCAGAAGGAGGAAGCAGCCCCAGCCATTGGGTCACATGGTAGCCCCTAACAAACCACATCAGAATTAATATGCATGAAAAATAAGCTTCTCTTGTGTTAAGCAATTCAAATTTCAGAGTTGTTTCATGACCTTGCGGTTACTTCAACTAATACACAGCCACTATTTTTGGTGTCTAGCTTATTTAGATATTTCAATTGCAGAGGTAATAGTACCTATATCCTCGATACAAAAACCTCTAAAAATATAGATAAATCACAATTCCTCTCTTTATAAAGTTCATCTACAGTTCAGTCCCCTCCTCAGAGGTCAGTACTATTGTTCATAGTAATATGGTGTGCATTATTTTAAGCCTCATTATAGCATTTTGTAGACATAGGTGCACTACGAAAATATACAGTGATGTTAAATACCCACAGGTATCATGTACATAGTGATCTATCACATGCCTTTGCCACTTAATAAGATGGGTGCAGGATCTTCCCACCCTCACTTTTGTAACTACTCCCTAGAATCGTAAAGTAGCTGTGTGTCACAGTTCACTAAACCTTTCTTCTCTTGATGAACATGTAAGCTGTTTTTCATTTGTTGCTATGATTTATAAAACTGAAATCATATCTCTGAACCTGAGATCCTCGGGCAAATATGCACTTTTTTCGAATAACAAAGATACATTATCATGGATATTGGTTGAAAGAGGAAATGGCATGAATAGTTCACTTTTACAAATATCATCAAAATTTTATTCCAAAAATACTGTACCAATTTATTTTCTCAGAAATGTATGTGAACATTCTACACACTAAAAAATATCTTATTTTATCAGTCTTTTAATTTCGGTGAAAATTATGAAAAAAATTTGGTGACAAAATATCGTTTCACTGTTATTTTAATTTGCATCTCCACTGTCTCTGATTAGGTTAATTCCTCCGCTTGAGGAAGCTGGATTCAAGCAGTGATGTCCTCGGTAAGACCATTCCTCTAGGCTTGTTTAAACATCTGAAATGCCAATGTACCTTTTCCTTTGTTGAAGGAAAGAATTGATCAGAGTGACCAAGATCCAGGGAAGGAGAGCAGAGAGGACTCCTTGGACAGTGAGGGGTGTTGGGGGATCCCAAGGACAGTGGTGGCCAGAGTCCAGGATAGAGACCAGGTGCAAAGCCAGAGCCTCAGAGACCCAGGCAAGCTGGCACTCAGAGCTCTGCCTCCAGAGCTCAGCCCAGTGGGGGAAGGATGAGAGTGAGGGAAGGGGCAGGGAGGAGGGAGGACAGGACAAGGCCCATGAATGGGCTTCGGAAATCGGGAACCCATCGTTCGTCCCCAGCTGGAAGCTGCAGTGTGACCTGAGTGGGCAGGCCTGTTGAGTGGATGCAGGCACCCCAGCCCTCTTAAGACCCCCAGCTCTGTCAGGAAGAGCATAGCTGGTGCCCTGCATCACTTTAGGTGAGTCCCCTGAAGTTTCTTGACCCCTCTAGTGGTTCAGTGCAGCTGAATAGGGTCCCAGGCTGGAAGCTGTCTCGACAACTGTGGGGGCCAGGTTTCATCCCCTGTGTACCCTGGGTCCCAACAAACTCCACTGAGTTGATGGTTTGGTTGGTGTTTGACACCAACAGGTGATACAGGCCTGGAAGAGCACTGGGCAGGGGAAGGCACCTGTGCAGAGGCTTGGAGGGGAAACTGGAGGAAGAACGCCCTGGGGTTCGTTACCCCAGACTCTGCCAATAAGGGGCTGGCTGTGACAAAGGAGGTGGCAACTCTGACTTGGGTGTGTGAGGCCCAGTTCAGGAAGCATCAGGCCCCATCCTATTGGCATCATGCACACCTGCAAGACGGTGATTGGGCCTGAAGAGGAGACGTCCATGATGACACTCTCAGGGACAGTCCAGGGGAATTCTGAAGACAGATGAGCAGTTGTGGCACGTGCCTTACATGAAGGCAGAAGGCCCAGGCAGGCATCAACCTCCACACTTTGAATCGGCCAATGGGACCTTCTGGTAATTTAATCCATCCATTCCTTCCTTCATTTATTCATCCCACAAAACCTTATTGAGCATCTATTGAGGAAACACACCAAGTAAACAAAACAAAAGAAGGGAACAGTTATTTCAATCTGCTACTGGGAGGGTCCTGAGGTGGAGACACACTTGAGAGTTTTAGGAAGTCAGGGTCTGTGAAATGATGGGGAGAATCTTTAATGATCTGACTTTTTGGGGCTGTTGACTAGGTGGAAGCCGTTCCCATCAGCTGAAGGTGAGGTGGAAGGAGGAAGAGTTAGTCGTGAAGGGATGAGGAAGAGTGGGGAGGATGAGGTCAGTGTGGACTGTGAAGATGGGGAGGTGCTGTGGCCCAACTGGGTGGAGGTGTCCACTGGGAAAATAGGTCTGTCTATGTGGACAGGAGCCAGGGCTGGACCTGTTGTTTGGCTACATCAGTAGGGGTCACTTCAGGCCACGGGTTTAGGTTAAGCAGAGTGCTGTGTATATAGTGGCCTACATGCTTGTAATAGTCTGCGTTCTCCACAGAAATAGAAGCAAGAATAGCAGTGGAGCTGCTGGTATAAGTCTTGGAGTCTGCAGGTCCAACAGCCTGGAGATGAGTTGTCTGAGAACAGGAAAAGATGGATATCCCAGCTCAGAAATTGAGAGAATTCACCCTCCTTCCAATTTTTTTGTTCTGTGGAGGCTCTCAGTGGCTGCCACATTTGTGAGGGTGATCTACTTTACTCAGTCTACTGACTGAAATGCCAACCTCTTTCAGAAACACCCTCTGAGACTCAAGGTTTGATCAGCTATCTGAGCCCAGCCAAGTCGGCACATAAAATTAACCATCATCAGTCAAACCCGTCTCCACTTGGCACCGATATGCAGCAGCTTAGACCATATCTAAGGTCCAAATAAAGACAGGAGCAAGGTAGTGATTCTGTATAACTTAATACAACTGTCCTGTGCACAAACAGAAATATACTAATGGTTTCCCCAGAAGAGGAGATAAGTTCCTTCAATGAGGTATTCCTTGTGCTGATATCCCATAACTTAAATAATATTACATAAAATCAACAATACTTAAATACTGATATGAAGTCAACACATGTATGTTACATGATAATGGAGTAAAGGAGGAAAGGAAATTAAGGTATTTGCTATATATATGTATATGCATAGATACACACACAAATGTATTTGTGAAAAATTATAGGGTAATGGCCTTTTGAAGTCATAGTTAACAGCACCAAGTACGTGACAATACTTTGCAGGGCTGTGATTCTCTAAGAGGCTGTATATGCTCTGAATCAGCATCCAATATATGGTGTGATTTCTGTCATAGCCAGGATTCACAGGTCCAGGAATTAAGAGGTGGAAGTGGGCGTGGCACCACTCACCTTACCCATAGTGACCTACCAGCAGAAGATTTCCTTCTTGTTCTCACAACAACCTTATGCTCTGCTGGCCTAGAAGTTTTAGCTCCAGGGCGGAGGAATGTTTCCTCCAGAAGACACAACAATGATTCCAGTCAACTGGAGTTAAGACTGGCACCAGTAACTTTGGGCTCTTCATGCCTTTGAGTCAAAAGGTTAAGAGTTGCTGTGTTGGCCGGGGTGACTGATCTGGACTAGCAAGGGGAACCTGGACTGGTGCTCCACCATGGAGGCAAGGAAGAGCATGTCTGGAATACATGAGATCCCTCTGGGGGTCCCATAACATTGCCATGTCCTGTGATTCATGTCAGTGAGATATTACAACAACCCAACCCAGGTAGGTCTAGGAATGACTGACCTTACAAGAATGGACTTTGGGTCACCCCACCAGCTAAAGAACCACAGCCAACTGAGGTGCTGAAAGCAAAGGGAATACAAAATGGGTAGTAGAATGTGGTTAGAAATACCAGCTACCACTATGTTACCGGTTACATAAACAAGAACCGTAATTGTCACGAGTAGTTCCTCATTTTCTTATGAATACCTTTGTCATCAAATGCCTTTCAGTTAGATCCAAGTTGTTGTGTATATCAATACCTCCCTTTTAATTGCTGAGTACTGTACCGCTATGAGGCTGCATCACAGTTTGTTTATCCATCAACCGTGGAAGGATAGTGGGTTGCTGGAAGATTTGGGCAAATATGAATAGGGCTGCCATAAATATTCAGGTGTAGGTTTTTGTATGAGCATACAGTTTTGTTGCTCCCAGGAGTGGCATTGCTCAGTCCTATGGTAAGTGTGTGTTTATAAGACATTACCCAATCATTTTCCACAGTGACTGTAACAGTTTGCTTTCTCACACTAATCCATGAGATTTCAAGTTGTTCTTTGTCCTGGTGAGCACTGTCAGTACTTTTATTTTAATCATCTGCAAATGTGTGTCACGTTATCTCATTTTTATTTAAATTTGCATTTCTTTAATGGCCAATGGATGTAAACCACTTTCATGTGCTTATTTGCCATTATATGCCCACTTTGGTAAAGCGCTTATGGAAGTACTTTCTCCATTACTAAAACTGGGTTATTTGTTTTCTAATTTTCAAGTTTTGAAAGCCTTTATGTATTTCAGATACAAATCCTTCATTGGATATATGATCTGCAAATATTTGTTCTCATTGTTAGCTTGCCTTTTTGACTTTTATTCTGCCTTTCTCAGACCAAAAGTTGTTTATTCTCAGGAAGTCTAATTAAATTTTTGTCCTTTAGGAATTATGCTTTTTGTGTCGTGTTCAAGATCTCTTTGCCTAGGGCAGGTCATGAGATTTTCTCCCATACTTTCTTTAAAAGTGTTATTGTTTTTCATTTAAGATTTAGGTATATGATACATTCTTACACATGGATGTCTACTGTTCCAATACTATTTCTTGAAAAGACCCACTGTTTTCAATTTAATTGTCTTAGATCTTTGTAAAACTATAGGCCATCCTTCTGTGGGTCTATTTCTGTATTCTCTGATCAATTTCATTCAGCTATGTGTCTATCTTTGAGCCAATATCATAGTGTCTTGATTACTATAGCATTATCTTAATGTTAGTGTAATTACACTTGTATTCCATGCTTTGATTGAAATAAAATATAAATGGGGAAAAAGATTTTTAAAAAATCAGCTAACATACATCTTCCAATTTTATTCTACTTTTGAAAATTTTTTTCTTGACAAATAAAAATTGTATATATTCAAGGTGTAAAACCTGATATTTGGATATACATATACATTGTCAAGTGATTAGCACAATTAACATTGACTCATGTGGATACTGTTTTGTATGTGTAGCAAGAATATTTAAGATCTACTCTGTTAGAAAGTTTCAAGTATACAGTTAAGTACCATTAACTATAGTTATGGTGCTGTACATTATATCTCCGAAAATTTCAAGTATATAGTTCAATACCATTAACTATAGTTATGGTGTTGTACATTAGATCTCCAGAACGTATTCATCTAACTTAAAGTTTGTACCCATTGACCAAAATTCTCCTATTTCTCCCAACCCCAGTCCTGGAAAACCACCTTTCTACTCTCTGTTTCTACGAGTTTGACTTCTTTAGATTCAACATGTAAATGAGATCATGCGATATTTGTCATTCTGTGCGTGGCTTATTTTTCTTGGCATAGTGTCCTCCAGATTCATCCATGTTGTCACAAATGGCAGGATTTTCTTCTTTTTTATGTGTGGATAACAATCACATTTTCTGTATCCATTCATTTACTGATGAAACTTAGGTTGTCTCCATTTGTTGACTATTGTCAATAACACTACAATGAACATGGGAGTGCAAATATCACTCTGAGATCCTTATTTGAATTCCTTTGGATATGTAACCAGAACTGAAATTCATGGATCACAGGAGAGTTCCAATTTTATTGTTTCGAGGGATTTTCATGCTATTTTCCATGACGGCTGTGCCAATTCCCATTTCCAGCAACAGTGTACAAGAGTTTCCTGTTCTCCATATACTCACCAATGCTTGTTATCATTTCACTGTGGATAGCAGCCATCCTAACAAGTGTGAGGCGGTATCTCACTGTGGATTTGATTTTCATTTCCCTAATGATTAGTGATGCTAAGCACTTTGTTATATACCTGTTAGTCACTTGTATGTCTTCTTCAAAGAAACGTCTATTCAGATCCTTTGCTTATTTTTAAGTTGTTTCATTTTTTCCTTTGACATTAGGTTGCTTATACATTTTGAATATATCCTCCTATCAGATATATGGTTTGCAAGTATTTTCTCCCATTCGGTAAGTTGCCTTTTCATGTCATTGATTTTTTTCCTTTCTGTGCAGAAACTTTAGTTTGATATAGCTCCAACTGTTTCTTTTTGCTTTTGTTGTCTGTGTGTTTCAGAGTCATAGGCATAAAGCCATTGCCAAAATCAATGTCAAGGAGTTTTTCCCCTATGTTTTCATCTATCTTTTCAATGTGCCATTGGATTTGCTTTGCTGGTATTTTGTTGAGGATTTTTGCATCTATATTCATGTGAGATTTTGGTCTGTAGTTTTCTTTTATTTTGCTGCTTCTTTTCCTGGCCTTGGTATCAGGGTTTTGTGGCTTTGTAGCATGAGTTAGGAAGGATTCCCTCCTTCTCAGTGTTATGGAATAGTTTCAGTACAATAGGTGCCAGTTCCTTTTTGTAGGTCTGGTAGAATTCAGCTGTGAATCTGTGTGGTCCCAGGCTTTTTGGTATTGTGAGATTTTGTTTGTTTATTTGTTTTACTCCTTCAATTCACTGCTTGCTATTGGTCAGGTAAAGATTTCTATTTCTTCCTGATTCATGCCTGGGAAGTTGTGTGTTTCCAAAACTGTATCCATTTCCTCTAGATTTTCTAGATTGTGTGTGTAGAGGTTTTCCTAGTAGTCTTGGATGGCACTTTTTATTTCTGTGATGTGAATTGTAATGTATAATTTCTATTTCTGACACAGCTTATTTGAACTCTTTCTCTTCTATTCTTCCTTAGGCTATCTACTGGCCTATTTCTTTTGTTTCTCTTTTCAAAGAGCCAAGTTTTCATTTCATTAATCCTCTTGCAGTTTCTTTGTTTCAATTTTTTTTAGTTCTGCTTTTGATCTTTATTTCATTTCTTCTGCTAGCTTTGGATTTAGTTTCTTCTCCTTTTTATAGTTCTTTGAGGTGTGACATTAGGTTGTTAATGTGTGATCTTTATGTCTTTTTCATGTCAGCTTTTAATGCTGTGACCTTTCCTCTCAGCACTGCTTTTCCTGTGTCCCAGTGATTTTGGTAGCTTGTGTCATTTTTGTCATTCAATTCAAAGAAGTTTCTGATTTCCATCTTGATTTTGTCATTGATCCAAGGATCCTTCAGCAGCAGGTTTCTAAATCTCCATATGTGTGTAATTTTGAGAGTTCCTCTTGGAGTTGATTTCTACTTTCATTCCACTGTAGCCTGAGAAGATACACGGTATGAATTTAATTTTTTAAAAATTTCCTGAGACCTGTTCTATGCTCTAACATATGATCTATCTTGGATAATGTTCCATGTGCTGATAAGAAGAATGTATATTCTGTGGTTTGGTTGTAGAATGTTCTGTAATATCTTAGGTCCAATGATCTGCCCAGTTCTGTCAGTGGAGTGTAGAAGTCCCTGAATATTACTGCTGTTTGTTTCCTTCCTTAAATCTAGTGGTATTTGTTTTATGACCCTGGGTGCTGCTGCTTTAGGTGCATATATATTTATAATTGTTATATATTCTTGTTGAATTGATCCCTTTATCATTGTATAATGACCAATTTTGTCTTTTTTTACTGTTGCTGACTTATAGACTGTTTCAACTGGTATAAGAATAGCTAATTGGTTTCCATTTGTGTGGAATATTTTTTTCCACCCCATTACCTTAAGTCTATGAAAATCTTTACAAGTGAATCGAGCTTCTTGAAGACAGAGTATATTTGGGTTGTGCTTTTTTTTAATAAATTCCACCAATCTCTGCCATTTAAGTGGGGCATTCAGACCATTTACATTCAATGTTAATATTGATGTGTTAGATATTACATGAGTCATCATGTTGATTGCTAACTAGTTGCTTTGTTTTCTCCTTTATATTACTGTTTTGCAAGAGCTGTGAGTTTTTAGTTTTGATTGTT
>JAPYYL010000031.1:9677657-9703423 GCA_028534055.1 Eulemur mongoz | reverse complement strand
CTTCAGTTCTCTTTCCTGGGGAGGAAGATTACTAGCAAGGAGGTGTATTTCTACACAGGTGGGTCCCACCCCTTCTTCTCTCCTGTCCCTTGTCCCCTTTGCACTCCCATAAACTCCCAGTGGCCACTGCCTGGGACCCCTGCACTCTGTGTTGCATCCCTTCCCATTTCCCACTGGTTCTGCATGCCTGCCAGGCCCCGTTGATAAAGCTCCAAGAGCTTGCCCTGTGCAAGTGAGGAAGTCCAGTGAAAGCACTGTGCCTAGTTGACCAGGCTCTGCAGGTATAAAGGATTCATGCTTCTCTCAGGGCTGGCCTCTCAGCCTCCATGTGTTTATAGCTTGGAGCCATCTCTTGCCTGTCCCATTCCCAGACAGCTACCACGGAGCAAGTGAGAAAGGAATGGGAGACAGCAAACTTGTTCTGCCATGTGGGCCTGCTGAGATGTGCCATTCTCACTGGCCTTCTCAGGCGGGATGTCCGTGGATGGAGAATTAGAGGCTGGACTGCCCATCGGTCACCATCCCCTCTATTGTGTGACTCTCCACCTGCAAAGCTCGCAGGCTCTACCACCCTGACATTGATGTTTCTCCTTGCCAGTGTCCTAGGTGCATGTGATACTAAAGTTCCAGGTCCAGAAGGAAGTCAACAGCTACCTTGGGCAGGTCTACTGGCCTATGGTCCTTACCACTATTCTCTCCTGGATATCATTTTGAATGAACTATGATTCCTCTGCAGCCAGGGTGACAATTGGTAGGTCCTGTCTCCATCCCAAGGAGGAACGTGGGTTGTCTTCCTCTGAATAAAAAAGGCGAGCATAAGGGAGTGGTACTTGGCACAGCATGTGACTGTGTACACAAGGAAGGAAGGGCTTTTCTGGCAGGCATGTGTGTAGGTGCTAAGCCAAACAACGGTGGAGAGACTGACATTGGAGACAGGTGTGGAAAACACCCTAGACTTGCAGTCCTGGCATTTTGTGCTCAAAGTACCAGATTTCATAATTCTTCGAGTCCATAAGTAAATGGGCAAGTCACACATTTAGATCAGAAATACAACACAATAAACATTGATTTAATCAAGGTGTCAGAATGCCTTACCAGGCAGCAGGGCTCCAAGAGCAGCTGCCCTGAAGGAGCCTCTAATGGGCCCAAAATCCAGGTCTTCTTTCTCTGTCACCATCTTTGGGGCAGACTCCTTGGCCTGCTCCTTCAGGAAATCATTCGGGACTAAACTTTTGCACTTGTGTAACAGTTTAGGGCCCACAAACTTTTCCCAGGGACAAAAGAAAGACAAAAGCAGAAGGGGCCAGGACAAGGCAAGGGGGAACCACAGGTGTTAATCACTGAGAAGCAGCCATGGCTGGAGTTTTGGCACTTGACTGTAGGAGCGATGTGATGTCGTGGACCACTGAGGCAGAGGCTGGGCTTCAAGATGTGGGAGGAAGAACAAAATGAGCACTTCAGCAAAGGCGCTCCCCTGCCCAGAGAATTGAAGGCTTTTGTTGATGGCCCTCCTCACTCTAAAGATGGTCATGGGCCGAGTGTCTTGCCAGGAAGGTCAGCCACCAGAGGAGATTGAGCCGGTCCTGTTCTGTTTGTAAGTCTCACTTCGATCCTCATCCTGACCACCATCAACTCTCATCTGCGGGATAAGCTCCCCCATATTTCCTACATCAAGACCATCGACATCTATATCCTCATGTGCTTGTTCTTTGAGTTCCTGTACCTGCTGGAGTATGTCTACATCAACTATCTCTCCTACAGCCGGGGACCTCAGCACCAGCATAGGCGACACAGGAGGCCATGAAGAGTCATTGCCCACTACCGGTACCAGGAAGTGGTGGTGGGGAACGTTCAGGTTTGACTTTTTGACTGACAATCAGCTTTTCCTGAGCACCACTCGAACCCTGGCTTAGCGCTTTTGACCATTCCGCATTTCTTAGTTCCTTTAATCCTCACACTCACAGACACACAGCACACGTGTGCACACATGTGCACACACAAATACGTGAACAGGTAACGAGGAAGTAGGACTCTTTATCATCACTCCTTGACACATGATCATTCTCCAAGGTCACAAAGCAAGTACACGGGAAGGCTAAATTTCTGCAGACATTTGGACCAAATTCGATCCACTTTGCATGCGTCCAGGGCAGGCAATGAAGCTGGAAGTGAAGATGGGCAGAGGGAGGGTGAATGAAGACAGACACCAGAGAGGCCAGCCTGCCTAACCTGCCTTCTTTGGCATTTCAGACTCCCAAGGCAATGCTGAGGCTCTTGCTGTGGGCGGCACATTAATGTTCAACAACGTCCCTCGTCCTTCACAGAAAGCCTAGCTCTGCCTGCCTGAGAAGGCCTCCATCCACTGCACAGCGTTCCCAAGGGAGCTGCTACCCCCAGGCAGACATCAGCCTGGCAGCCGCCATGGCCTTCCCTTGCATGCTGACAGCCTGTTGGTCCTGCTCCTCAGCCCCCTGCACACCAGAGACCCTGAGAGGAGAGGCCTCTGTCTGTCAAGAGATCGACAGTAACAATGCAAGTGCTGATGAAAAAAGCCCCTCCCCTCTCCCTGCCCCTGTGCATAACCACCTAGGCCCAGGAAACTGATGAGCCTATCCATTATTTTCTCAAAAGATGGCCTGATTATCATGGAAGATGGAGTAAGCTCTCTTCCTCCCACCCTGGCTCAGGCCCCCCGTGGCAAGCCTGGAAAGCCTTGGTTCTCTGACATCCATCTCCAAGCAGGCCCAGCTGGCCACCTCGGAAAGCCTCAACCCACTCACTTCTCTCTCAGTCCAGGCACCGCTGGCCACTGCAGAAAGGCTGAGTGATCTCCCTTCCACTTCAGAGCTGGCCTGCCTTGACTTCGGTGTTCGCTTTAACGATTTCCAGAACGATGACAGTGTAATTCCTACCGAAATCCGCAACTGAGCCGAAGCCCATGGCCGAACTGAGACCCGTGACTCCAAAGACTCTGATGGGAGCTTGAGTTCAGACCAGAGCCATGGCTGTGGCCCCAGTGAGTGGCCTGTGCTTCACTGTGGCGAGGGCGGTGTGCAAGAAGCAAACCGTGAGCTTACATGATGACATCAATGTTGAGAGCAGCTGCCTTGGCCTTGAGGAGCAGCCCAAGTGTGATGCTGATAGTATCTGGAGCCTGGATGATGATGACCTCATGGCCAGCAGCCAAGACAAGGACAAGGACAGTAGCTCAGAGTCTGAGGACAGGGACCCTTCCCCCCCACTCCAACCCGGGGTGCGCCTTCACAGAAGAGTTCTCCTTCGATCTCTTCAACCCCGACTATGTCCCTAAGGTTGACAAGTGGTCCTGGTTCCTCTTCTCTCTGACCTTTGAGTTGTTCAATATTGCTTACTGAGTGTACCACATCTGTTAGAACCCCAGTGGTCCCAGAGCGGCAGGGACACTGTGCTCTGCTCCTTTATGGTTTCTTTTGGTTTTATTTTTCCCTCTCTACTTCATTCATTTTATTTTGTGGCTTTCCGGGCAATCTGATCAGTTCAAAACTTCTCCTTATAAGCATGAGGTGGAGAGTGATTGGAAAACATGTATTCTGGCTGGAAAAGAAGGGACTGAGGAGGAGTTGGAGGTAAAGAGCACATTGATTTCCTTTCCTGCTAGAAGGTGCTCACCTTTGCAAAGACTCCTCACAGCTAGTAAGCATGGAAATGCCCCTGGGAATGTTTAGAGGACAGGGGGCAGCCAGGTTTGGGGACAGGGGAAGGATCTAAATCTTGCTCACAGACATTTCTGGGAACTTTTCTGTCCCCCTGAAGTTTGAAAATTTCTTTTTCATGACTTTTTCTCTTTTTTTTTTTTTTTCCACCTAGGGATTACGGACCTTGCTCACCCTCTGCTTAGGGCTTTATAGGAAAAAGTCAATCTGGGTTGGGCTGGGGTGCACAGGGAAAGGGCTAGCCATGGCTTGGAAGTTCAGGGAACTGGCCATGGGAAACTCGGAGAGCATTTGTAAATGACTTTTTCCCACTCTTTTTGTCATATTTAGAATGTGGCGTGGTGGTGCAGGGTTGGGAGGAGAACATAGGTGGGTGAGGCTGCACAGCGACCTGTCAGCGTAAGTGCCTGAGCACACACCCAACGGGAGCTTGCAGTGGGGCAGGGGCAAGGCCAAGTTGGAAATGATACTGTTGAGCTGGCCTCTTTGGAGCAACAGGAACTTCTCTTGCCTGTATTTCTGCTTCAGAATGCCTGACACCAGGGACTTGACACATCTGTCTGAGTTGGGAGTTCACTTGCTATCAGACGCTGAGTTGATCAAAAATCCCAGAGTAAGCATTTGGGAATAAGCACTAGGGTTAGGAAAGTTCAACCTGGGGACTTCACCGTCTGACCCAGACTAGCAGGTGAACATCTACTGTAAATCTATATACTAATCCTTTCTATTGTCTAGTGCATAGTGTCAACAAGCTCACTGACCCACCACACCATCGGACCCTCACAGGAGCCCCGCAAGCCAGGAAAGGCAAAGCACATTGTTCCCAGTGTGGCAAGGAATACAAATGGAGCTTGTGTGCCGTGTTTGAAGGTGAGCAGCAAGTGAGTGATAGAGCCACCCCACTTGCTCTTCCTTCTCCTAACACTCTAAACCGAAGAAGTCCCCTTTCTTTTCTCCTTCACAAAAGGGGATACATAGGCACGGAGTCTGTCTCTCTACCAGGCCCCCAACCTTATTCTAGGTACTGGTACTGGGGGTGTCTCTGCAAGAACTGGCTGATGGCCAGCCAAGGCGGGGGAAGTGCACAGATGAAGAACATGGGCACTGCCCCCCAGCAAGGCCCCTAAAGGAAGTAGGCTTGGCCTGCGCTTCAGCTTGCCAAGCAGGTCCACCTCATTGATGGAGGCCGTGAGGGAGTGAGCATCACCAAGCACTCAACCTGTACCTCCCTTTCTCCTTTGGAAGCCTCCCCTGGAGCCCCTCACCCCTCTGCCCACCTCCCTTTAAGTATGCTTCTTTGTTTGTGTTTCCTTGTGTACCTGGATGTGTTTGTATGTATCAACGTAGGTCTAGGTGCACATACAACCTTTTCAGAAGCTGTATACCACTGTGCCTATTCCTGTAAATCTATACTACCATGCATGCAAGTGTATGTGCAACAACATGTGGACATGTGCATGTGGATACATCCCTGTGAAAGTGTGGATTACCTATGTGTGTGCTTGTGTGTAAACGTATGGGTGTATGCTGAGTGTGTGTGTGTGAGTGCACGTGTGCACACCTGTGTTAATCTGGTTTGAATGAGCGAGAAGCAAAATGCACCTGACAACATATATATTCACTGTTGGTGGACCTTCCAGAAGCACCAGAATTCCTTTGGCCTCTTCCCACATGGGGGCTGCCCTTTGGCTGTGCTGGTTAATGGACTGTTTCTCTCCAATTCCCTCTTCCAGGGGCTGGCGTCTTCTGGTACCCATCCACTCTTCATCCCCTCCCTTCAACCATCTGTGCTGTCTCATGGACAGAGGAGCCAATGGGCATGAATGTAGTCCTGAGGAGTGGTAATTTAGTGCCTTGATGTAGGTAATGCTCAGTTCTTGGGATCAGCTACAAGTGTAGAGCATCTTGCCTTGTTCTGGGAGGACATTCTTGGGAGTCACAGGCCGGGGGGACAGCCTGAAGGATACAATGAGAACAGAAGCAGGCTGCAAACGATGGGGTGGGTGAGCCAGCAAATTGGACGGGGTGTTGTGTCTAACCTCTATTCCCATGGCCTTGTAACCCTGACACACGTGTGGCAGCTGGTGGAGACACAGGCAGGCAGGTGATGTAACGAAGCCCCCAGGTCATCGCCTGGAATGGCTGCAGGCGTGGACTGTGGTGGTGGCCCATTTGAGCACAAAACACACCTTAGTAGCCTACTCCAGGATGGTGGTTGGCTGCTGGACTCCAGCAACAGGCCCCGAGTTCCACCTTGGACTTAAAGTCTGTAACTCACCATTTCCACCCTTCCAGGGCAAGCAATAGTCAGATGAGAGAGAGGGAAGTGACAAGGTAGCCTAAGGACTGCCTGCCTCAGTGGGCCCAGCTTGTTTTCTCTTCCTCCCTTCTCACACTCATACACCCACACAGGCCCACACCTTCACCCATGTGAGCAGACACGAGTGGGGGGCACTCACCTTTACTGGCATATGCCCATACACACCCAGACCTGCACACACTAACAAATGGCCACACACATTCACGTGCACAATCATACAGGAACACATGCACACACACATAAATCCTGTAGGACACTTAGAAAAAACACAGTTGCCACCAGCCTGGCGAAGATTCTCTCTTTATTTTTGGACACCCCACAGAGAGATCAAGGTTGAGAGGTGAGCAGTAGCCTCATGTCCGAAGCTCCCCACGTGGCTGTGGAAAGGCTGGCTTCTTGGAGCCCAAGCATTGCTTGGTTGCCTTGGATTTGGGTCTCCAGGACCCTGGTGGGTTTTGAGCCCTGTGGGGGGTGAGTAGTTGATTTTTGAGGCAGTCACAAAGGGAGATGGGAGCACTAGGAACAAACAGAGGGCTTTCAGATGTGTCTGGCAGCCATGGACATGAAGGCTTCACTGCACAGAGGAAGGGCAGAGAGGCCACTTGTAAATATCTCCATAAATCCACATAGCTAAATATAGTATTGTACCTTACAAAGAATATCTTACCCTAACGTGCTGCAACGAGAGCAGTTGAACTCTACTGCAACCCATACCCTGTAGATCAGTGTCAGCATGAGGTGGAGGTTTGGCAATGACTCCTTTTCAGGAACGTAAATCTTCTGAGTTTGCCATGGATTTGTTCATTTGAGCCTGAGAATTGCAAGATCTCCCCTTGTCAAGTACTGCATGTGGTCTGTTGTCTGTGTCATTGAGCCTCACCCCAGCCGTCCCCAGCCCCTACCCAGCCATGCAAGCTCCCACCTCCAGCTGACTGCCCCCATCCCCTCCCTCTCCTCTCCTCACACCAAGTGACTCTGGAAATGCAGTGTCCAGATAGGTGCTGCAGGGGTGCAGCCCAGAACCTTTGTCAGCCCCCACCAGTCAAAGAGTGCTTGGTAATTTGGAGCTTGGGCAGCATCTGCGATGGAATGACCCCCACTTTGCTCCACTGCCCACTTTCCCTCCCATCCACTTTCCCCTAGAATCCCTTCTGTGCCACTAAAACAGGAGGAACACCCCAATCCTTCTCTCCCAAGTGTCGACTTGTAGGCATAGGTGACATGTTTCCTACCAAGTTATTGCCCTTTCCATCTGCCACTGTGGGGTGCCTTTGCACAGGTTATGGATGATTTTCAATGGAGCTTGCCAAATGTATTCTTACAATTCATGTCATCTTGTTAATGGCAGGGCTGCAAAGTCTTTGCACACTTAGAGCTGACTTTTGCTGAGACTGTGGCCATTCCCAATCAGAATTCCTTATTCTGTACATGCAAGAACTAACCCTTTGAGCTATTAACTAATGAATACATTCACTAAGCTATCCACCTGCATGGTACCCTGCTGTGGTGATGAGTAGTAACTTCCTAGCTATTCTATAGCAAACATCAAAGGAAATCGTGACTTGTCCTACCAAAAGTGCAGTGTGTTTATGTCTGTTGTATCATGTCCTGTGATCGACAGGAAATATACAGTATCAGTGTTGCGTTTCCAGGGGGGAGGGGGATGCTATTAATGTATCTCTCTGATATACTTAAATTATGAAATAGTCCCATTTGGTCATGGTCACTTCTGTTGACTGAATTTGCGTGAGACTTTGTGCCCACCATCTAGCCGGACTGCATTCCCAGGGTCAGTTGTCATCAGCAGAGCTGAGGGTGCCCAAATTTACCACAACTGACCATGGTGCCTGACTTCAGGCAGTGCCAGAAGATTTTTCAGAGCACAAACAAGTCGGAGACACTCTGAAAGCCATGAAGTACAGTAAAGTGTCACACACACACACATACACACACACCCACACAGACGGGTCTTCAGAAGTGGTTCTGGGCCCAGGCAAGTGAAAACCAAGAAAAGAAGAGGAGGACCAAGACCCAGTTGCCCTGGATGGCCTTACCCGAAAAGGAGGCACAAAGCGCCAGAGCCTCCAGAGATGACTGGGCACGTTCTTTGCCCTCATTAAGTGTACATTTTTGTATGTAAAAGACCTTGACCAGTGTGGACTTCAAAACAATTAAACATAAAGATACAATTATGCCTCCAAAAAATATAATGAAATAAAATATTGTAAACAGCCAAAAAGGAAGAATAAATACATCTAATGAGAAGCACTGTGCTGGGTCATTGTGTCTCCTCTCTGTAGGATTACAAAGTGTTGCACAGGACAGCTGTCTGCACCCAGGAAGCTTCTGGCTTCCATCCCTCACCATGGACTTCTCACGGCTTTGCACGTCAGCGTCCTCATGCCCCAGAACATTTGAAGCCATGGTTTCCAGGAGAAGGGGAATTAGAGACAGCACAAATGAAATTAGTTCACACTTTGAATGGGCCATTCCTAATCATTTCAAACAAAGCTTTTAAAACAGAAGAAGCCATTGTGGTGAGAAAATACAAGGTAGACATCTGGTTCCCTTTTATGGGGTAAGGGGCGTGGGATAAGCCATCTTTATAAAGAACAAAATTGTTTGCAAAATCACCTTTGCCAACATGGATGTGCAGAATAGAGAGTAAGAAAGCCTTGTGAGGGTGAAATAGAGCATGCTCATGATTAAAACATTTGCAAAGTCATATTCAAACGCCCTGCAGTGGTGCAGGGCATCCTTTTTGTGGCCCACATTCTTCAGTGTATCTCCAGGCATCTATTGATGAAAACTTTGGAGTTGCAGCAGGAACTCTGACCCAGTGACACTTTGTAGTCCCTTTGGTGCCCTAAACATGCCAGGAGTGCCGTGCAAACCCACCCTGCAGTGGCCGCTTTGCTGTTCCAAGCTGGGACATACACAGGATAGAAAAGTTTGCCCGATAGCCCATCTTCTCCACTGTTCTGACTCACGTCAGTAGCCCCTGGCAACACACCTCATTCTCCTGGCTCCCCTAGTCTCCCCGATGGGACTCAGGATCCCAATCCCACCTGCCCACTAAGACCCAACCCCAGGCCTGATTGGCTGCAGAGAAGCCCACTGCAGAGCTCACACTACTCGGTGCCTCCCTCACCCAGCTGGGAGCCATTGCTGGGCCCATCTTTGCAGTGTGGCCAGCTCCACGTGACCTTTCTAGATTCCACAGTGACCCTGACAGGCAGAAATCTCCCTTTCAACACCTAGGAGCATTCCTTCTGGTGAAAGCATACCATGCCAGAGGGGTCAGAGGTACCTGTGGAAAAAGGAGGTGCAGCTTGTATGTGGGGAACAGTATTATCGCAGCCGGGACCTGCCATGAGTGGCTGCGTGCTCTTCTGCTAGCTAACTTGTTCTGGACAAGCGAGGTTCAGAAGGTGGCCACAGGTAGAGCATGTGGCACCTGGATAGGCCTGACACCGACAAGACCACTGTCACTTGCTGCTTGCATGACTACACAACTATCCCAAGGGCAGGGATGAGAGGAGGGGAATGGGATCCCCCATTTTCCAGCTTGGCTAACTCTTGGGGTGAAGGAGCCCTTGCCAGCCTCTTCCCAGTCTGGCATGCTTCCTGGGACCCCACAGGCTGCCAGGGGGCTGCTTACCCAATCCAAGCGCTCCTCCCAGTTGGGGTCACAAGGGTGGGAGAGGACGGGAATTGGTAAGGTATACAGGACTGGGGAAGGTTTGGCTTATTTCTTAATAACCTTGAGTTTATTTTCATGCTTAGCAGTAGTAGAGGAGGAGAGATCTATTTGCCATGGGACTCCAATAAGTTTCTGTCCTGTGGTCTGGAAGCTGCTGAGGAACTGCACAGGGAATCAGTGTCAAATTGGAACATGAACTTTTCCAAAGTTCAACCTAAGATTTGCTGCACGGAATACAGTTCTGCATCCTTGACTCCAAATTTCCCCATTTCAGTTTCCTTCCCCATGTTTTTCTCTCTTGGAGTTTGTTTCTTTTATCTGTGTCAGACCAATACATGGACCCAAATTATGGCTGAAAAAGTCAAAAGGGCTAGATAAAATAACCTGAAAAAAATGATATCTCCACAGGTAGTTCTCTCAAGGAGAATCAAAGGGAGCAGAAACACATCAGCTTCTTAGAAAGTCTCCCTCTAGTGCCAGTTGGGGAAAAGAGGACAAAAATTAATGGAAGATGGTGGACTCTGTCATCCTTCCCCACCTCACTCCTGTCTGTATTACTCTGTGTGCCCTCAGGAGCCTCGTCCAGTCCTCTCCCAGCTAGCCAGCCCACTCTGACCCCAGGCCAGGTACAATCCTCAAAGCTCTGCCTATTTGGGAAAGAAGTTTCCCTTACCATACTCTTTCAAGAGCACCTGCTCATCTGCGTGAGATTAAGTACCAGCCATTTTAAGCTTGTACCTTTCCCCACTTCACCTGGCCATAAAGGACCCTCAATATGGCCATAGATGCAGGGTGGGGAAGGGGCGCTGTGCTATGGTGCTGTGTGGTAAAGGGGCCTGAACTATTTGCTCATGCAGTTACTTGTGCCCTCTGGTTCTGCTCAGATGGGAACAGGCTAGCACCGTCATCCTTGCTACTCCCAGTCATTGAAGATGACAGCCCCAGGTGAAGCATGGCCTCCGCACAGACAAGGCTGGGCCTGACAAGTAATGCTGCCGCTGATGGAAGGTTTTCCTACTGATGACCTGACAGACACACCTCCAGGGAAACCACACAAACACACCTTTATATTGCTAATGTTGCTCTCCCTCTTGCAGCACAAAAGGTTCCACCTAACCAAAGACCCTCTCCTGTTACTCTAGCTCCATATGGGCTATGCCTCAGGGAGAATTCCCATCCCAACACACTCTCCATAGAGTAATATGTCCATTCTAGGGCGAGAAAATTGAGAACTCAAGCATCCTCTCCACTGAGTAAAAAGGACTCTGACCCATCACACCACCAGACAACGGCCAACTACATGGAAATGCCCAATTTGGAATGAGATAATCAGTCAGGACAACCTAGGTGCTGCTGGGCTGACCATCAAAAAATCCCAATAACTTCCTCCAAGAAATGTTCATTTTCTTCTCAAACTTTGTGTCTAATTCAGGTCATTGGGGGAGCTTCTGCTCATGACAGCTATTGATGTGTCTTTCTGCAATCTTCATGGCAAGAGGACGGAAACGTAGCAGGGTTTGGACAAGTAATACAGTGCTGCTGTCAGAAGGTAAACACCTCACTTACACTTACAATTCATTACCTAGTACTAATGAATGACATTGACCCCACTCTAAGGAGCAAGGACATTCAACTTGCTGTGTACCCAGGAAGCGCGAAGCATTTTTCATTGAAGAGTGCTGATAACAACCATATGTACTTTCCCTTGGTCTTTGAAGGCTTGTTGCTTGCTCTTCCTCCCACTTAGAGGTACTTATGCGTACCTTTTTGTTTTTACTGTTATGTGTACATCATATTTCTATATCTCTGTAGGGTACATGTGATGTTTTGACACTGGCACAGAATGTGAATTAATCAAATCAGGGTAATTGGGGCTTCCATCACCTCAGGTATTTATCATTTCTTTGTGTTAGAAACATTTCTATTCTAGCTATTTTAAAGCATACCCTATCTTATTGTTGACTATAGTCACTTTGTTGTGCTATGAAATAGTGTTCATTCTATCTAATATCTAACTATATTTTTGCATCCTTTAATGATTTCCACGTTATCCACTTGTCCTCACTATCATTCCCAGCCTCTGATAATCTTCTTCATACATTCTGTTTCCATGCCATGTTTCTGATATTTAGCTCCCACATATGAGTGAGAACGTGCAAGATTTGTCTTTCTGTGCGTGGCTTATTTTACTGAACATAACATTCTTCAGTTCCATCCATGTTGTTGCAAATCTCAGGCCCCTTTTTGCAGTAGTCTTCTCATCTTTAACCTTGACACATAAGCAATCAATATATCCTAAATTTCCAAAATACTTTTATTCATCAGTGAGCTAACTACTGTGAGTAGTGCACAGAAGAAACTCCAGGCAGTCATTCCCCTCATCCCTTCCCCCCAAGAAAAGGAAAAACAGACCTTTTGCTATTTCCGATGTGATGTAGTACCAAAATCCCAGAGGTCACAGGGGCCAGGAGTGAAACTCGACCCCAGCTATCTCCAGGTACAGGAGCAGAGATTTATAGTGTAAGCTTTCCAACTTCACCTCAAAGATTGTGTATCAGTCAGGGTTATCCAGAGAGACAGAACCAATAGGATGCATAGACAGATGATACAGATATATGAGAGTAGATTGATTATGGGAATTGACTCATGCAATTTTGGAGGCTGAGAAGTCCCACAGTAGGCCGTCTACAAGCTGCAGAACCAGGGAGCCAGCAACATGGCTCATTCCAACTGTGAAGGCCTTGCAACCAGGAAAGCAGATGGTATAACTCTCAGTCCGAGGACAAAGGCCCAAGGCCCCAGAGGAGATGCTGTTGCAAGTTTAAGAGTCCAAAGTCCAGAAAGCCTGAAATTCTGATGTCTAAGGGCAAGAGAAGAAGGATGTCCCAGCTCTGGAAGAGAGAGAGAGAGTGTGTGTGCACAAACTTCCCTTTCCTCTGCCTTTTTATTCCATCTGGACCTCATCCAATTAGATCATGCCTAGCCACACTGGGTGAGGGCAAATCTTCCTTACTTAGTCCAGTAATTCGAATGCCGATCTCTTCTAGAAACACCCTCACAGACACACCCAGAAATAATGCTTCACCAACTACCGGGGCATCTCTTAACCTAGTGAATTCCACATCTAAAATTAACCATCACAAGTTGTATATTCTATTCTGTTTACAAGAAAGGCTAATGCACCAAAGACACTAAAGCTGAAGCTAAGGAAGAAAGCAAACTCAACTCCACAACAGAGGAGTTGGTCCTGAACAGAATGGATCTGGAGATGACCCAGGCTTTCAGTGAAATCTCTCACAAAACCATAAGTCAACATCTTCTGGAGTCTTGGCATTTCTGAATTCTGCTGAGGCCCCTATCCAGAGTAAGGGCAGATGAAAAGAAGTATGTAGAGCAGAGGTGGGAGCAAGTGTTGATCTGGGCCACCAACTACCCTTGGGTAGATGGAATAATTGAGATGGTGCTCTCCCTGCTACAGGCCACTCAGCCCATCACCCTGTGGCTCCATTTTGGGTGACCACATTCTCATTCAGAAAGTGACTGCCAACATAAAGCCTTTCAAACCAGGAGCTCCAAATCCCAGTATAATGCCATTTTAATGGTGGAGAGTCTTCATTAAGACACTTCCCTAACACCCCTCCCCAAACTGGTGACAGTTCATGTGCTGCTACTGGAGGCCCCCCCACCGGTATCCTTCGAGGCCCCCTGCCCACTCGGAATCAGTTCAATGTCCTCCCGTGATGCCTGTCCTCTCCATATTTACAGTATCCCTGACCTCATCAAGAAGAAAGACCCTTGCTCTGCACTTTTCACAAAGTTTACTCAAAATGTATCCTAAACCTAAAAGTAAAGCATAAAGCTATAAAGCTTCTGAAAGGTAACATGGAAGAAAATCAAGGTGAACTTGGATTTGGCAATGACGTCTTAGATATGACACCAAAGGCATGACTCATGAAAGAAAAAATTGAATAGTTAGACATTATTAAAATTAAAACTTCTACTCTGTGGAAGACACTATTAAGGGAATCCTCCCCAGACTGGTGGTAGTTCCCTTGCTTGTAGGGGAAGCCCTCCCACTGGTATCTCTGGAGGTCCCCTGCCCACTTGGACTGAGTTCAATGTCATCACATGATACTTATCCATGTTTAGAGTATCTGTGACCGAAGAAAGGAGAGATACCTTCATTTGCTCCATCAAGTACTACAAATTCTATTAGCAGGAGTGTACAGAGAGGGATTTCTGCAAAAGAGCAGCATCTGTGGTACACCTTGAAATGAGCCAAACAAAGAGAGTGGTCAAAGCCCTCGAGCCCCTCCGTCCATCAAGAGCTCTCATCCAGGTGAGGAGGGAGGCAGTAGTCTGCTCCCAAGACATATGGAAAACTTGGCCTTGCCTCTATGCCACTAAAGGCCTCCTGGGTCTGATCAGGGTGTCAGTCCAACATCCCTTGTCAGGAGTCTCGGGACTCCTACAGCAGGTCACACTTGGTGCTCCAGGCCTCTAGCGGCCAGCAGGTCTTGCGGTGGGAGGTGGAATGAGCACATCATTTGTCCAGGTAGCCTTCTCTCAAGTTTCCTCTAGCCACCAGGTCCAGCTCTTTGAAAATGAAGTCCCATGAAGGTAGCAAAGCCTTTTGTGTCAGAGATAGGGAGCAGAAGGAGCTGCCATTTCCTGTCTTTCTCCCCAGCTCATATCATCTCAATCCCCTCTGGCACTGAATGATGTCCCCAGACTCTTTCAGCCCTTTCCTCTCCAGCATTTATCAAAGCCTTCCTTTACCCACAATGCTAGGTTCATTCAACTATTCTATATAGTTTTGTGTGTTTTGAAATGTTTTATAATGACAATTGAAAAAGTATAGACCTTTAATCCCTCTGCAATTGATTTTTCTGTAGCTTCAGAAGAATTGCAGTTGCGTTGGGGTTTCTACATGGAGATCCAGTTGTTTCACTGTCATTTACTAAAACTACTGTGATTCTCCACTGTTCTACAGTTGCACCTTTTTTGTAAATCAACGGTCCATACATAAGCCTATCTGTTTCAAGAGTACACTGTTTCCTTTGATCAGCTTGTCAACCACGGCACACATATCACAAACTTAATTACTCTAGCGTTTTAATAATTCTTACTCATCTGGTAGAGTAACTAGTTTTATCTTGCTCTATTCCTTCAAGACTGTCTTGGCTATGCTTGCCCTGTTGCATGCCAATTTAAACATTACACTCCATTGGGTCACATTTCACAAAGATATGCACATAAACAGACATATTCACCCACAAAGCCTTTGGGATTTTTATTTAGATTGCAGTCAATCTGTAGATTATTTAAGGAGAATTAACATCTTTATCCAACTGAATCTTCATATACATGATCATATTATACTTTATTATTAGTTAAGTGTTTATTAATTTATCTAAACAGTGTTTTTATATTTTTCCACGGAGTTCCTAAATGCGCTTTAGCTAGATTTACCCTTCAATATTTAATATTTTGGTATGATAGGTTACAAACCACATTTTGATGATTTTCATTTTCATTTCATACTATTTGTTGCTGCAGAAACAAAGTTTACTTTTTGTATATTGATGTTATATCAAGAAACATTGTCATTCACTATTTTTGACTGAATAGTTTAACCATAGTTCTTTTGAATTTTCTTCACACAGTCTAATCATCTGTTAATCACAGACACTGTATTTCTTATTTTATGAATTGCTATCCCTTCTGCTTCTCATTACTGCACTGGACAGTATCTCCATCAAAATATTGAAGATAAATGGTAATGGGAGGAATCCTTGTCTCATCCTCAGGTCCAAAGCTAAAGATTTCAAATTTCCCCTTATGTGTACGATGTTTGCTGTAGGTTTTTCACACATATCCTTTATCTAGTTGACTTTTCTTTTTTTCCATTTTAACAAGCTTTTTAGTTGAGAATAGTGTTGTGTTTACAGAAAAACTGCAAACATAATACAGAGAGTTCCCACATGGCCCTCACTCACTTTCTTCTATTAATTAACCTATTAGTTGGTACATTGCTTACAACTAATGAACCAATAGTGATACAATGTTATTAACAAAAGTCCACATTTTCTTTAGATTTCCTTATTTGTTACTTAATGTCTTTTTCCTGTTCCAGGATCCTATCCAAGATTCTACAGGATATTTAGCCATTACAACTTCTTAGACTCTGCTTAGCTATGACAGTTTCTCAGACATTCCTTGTTTTTGATGACCTTGACACTTTTGAGGAGTACTAGTCAGGCATATTGTAGGATGCCCCTCTCTTGGAATTTTGCTGATGATTTTGTCATGATTAGTTGGTATTGTGAGTTTGGAAAGGGGAGCACCACAGAGATAAAATGCTATTCTCATGACATCATATCAAAGATACATACCATCAAAAATGACTTATCACTGTATTGTTTTATTTAAGAATATTACGGGGGTGCAAATGCTTTGGTTACATATACTGCCTTTGCAACGCCAGAGTCAGAGCCACAAGGCTGCCCATCCCCCACACAACGCACTGCATGTGTTAGGTGGGAATTTACCCATCCCCTCCTTCCCCCTCCCACCTGCCTGACACTTATCACTGTGGATATCAATATTGGTCACCTGGCAGAGGGAAACTTTTTCAGGCTTCTCCGAAGTAATCTTAGTCTTTTGCCCCTATTCCACACTGTATTTTCTTAGGAAGGAAGACACTGTGCCCAGCCAACACTTGAAAACTATGGAGTATCTACATAACTGATTTGTAGTTCTTCTGTTCAGATTTATCTCTTCACCACCATTTGTTCAGTCACTTATGTATCAGCATAGACTCACGCATATAAACATTACACTTTTTGGGAGAGGGTGGCGTAGAAAAAAATTTTACACTTTGAGAAATAACTCTTTTTGTTGGGAATGTATCTCAATTTTTTTAAAAATACAATTATGTTTAAATTTACTGTAACCAGGGAAATGCAACTTAAAACCACAATGAGATACCATCTTACTTCAATTAGAATGTCCATCATTAAAAGTGAAATAAAAATTAGTTGTTAGTGTGGATGCAGTGAAAATGAAACACTTATACACTCTTGCTGGGAATGTAAATTAGTATGAAACTTTCTCAAAGAACTAAAAGGAGATCTACCATTGATCCTGCAAACCCAGTACTGGGTATCTACCCAGAGGAAAAGAAATCAATATATTCAAAAGACATCTCTACTCATATGTTTATCACAGCACAATTCACCTTTGCAAAAAAATGGAATCTACCTAACTGAACACCAACTGAATGGATTAACAAATTGACATATTTATATATACATATAAATACATAAACACACACACACACAAAAAAAACAAAACCATGGAGTACTATTCAACAATAATAAAGAGTGTAATGTCTTTTGCAGCATCTTAGATGGAACTGGAGGACATTTTCCTAAGTGAACTACCTCTGGAACAGAAAAATAAGTGCTCCATACTCTCGCTTATAAGTGGAAACTAAACTATGACTACTTAAGGGCACACGGAGTGGTATAATGGACATTGAAGACTCAAAAGGGTGAGGGTGGGAGGAGATGAGGCATGGAAAATTACCTATGGGGCACAGTGTACACTACTCAGGTGATGGGTACACCAAAAGCCCAGACTTCACTGCTATACAATATATACGTACAACAGAATTCACCTTGTACCCCCCAAAACCTAAAATTAAAAAAAAATTAATAAGTTTACTGTAGATATGATTTGTCTCATTCAATCTTTTTATATGGTTAGCCAGTCCTGGGACTATTTGCTCCCAGATCCATCTCTAATTTTCTCCTACTCTGCTCTACACTATACAGGATTTGACTCCTGAAGGCTCCAATTAATAGGCTCACCAACATTAGGCTGCCATTTTGGTTCAGAAAGATAGAGCGATTAGAGGTTTTTCTCCTCCTTCTTCTGCATAAGGTGACTTCTCCCTCAGTGGCTACATTGTCCATGGCCCCAGACACCATAAGATAGTCCCACCATGATTCCAGATCCTGTTGAACCCAATACTTTGGCTCCATTAATGCTAAATTCCTGTTTGTCCTTCAGACCTAGAGGTGAGATTTACTTTCTCATGTGGCTAATTATTGGGTTCTCCAACTCTCCCTTGCTTGGCTTCTCCATCACTTGTGGTATCAGTCCCCTGAATTAAATTCCCTCTGTATTAAATATTGATAGAATTTTCTATTTTCCTAGAAAATCCTTGACTCTTACACATGGCCAGTTACGTTGATTGATCTTCTAGTGTTAAACTTCTTTGCATTCCTGCAATAAACCAAACTCTGTCAACAGCATTTAAATATGTTTAAAACTGTTCTATAAATAATGACACAAATGAAACAAAATATAATGGCTTTGGAACCTGAAATCTCCTCGAAGTGGCATTCTATTTCTATCATCCTTTTCACAGTCTTCTCAAAAATAATTTTACACCCCTCGTTTGGGGACAAATATTGAAATTTTTAATGGCATAAATAATAGAATGATGTATTCAACTTGTAAAAAATTCAAGTCATACACCTAAAGCTATATAGCACTAACTGTATGGTACAGCCCAAGTGATACTCAGAGGGAAATAGATAGCCTTAAATAGATAAGACAATAAAAATGTTTAAAATATCTGCACAGTTCAAGAAACTAAAGAATAAATACCATGTGCAACTTAAGTTAGTAGAAGGTATGAAATGATGAAGATAAAAGCAGAAATAATAAAGCAGATAACAGTAGAGATAACTGAAAAAACAAAATTCTTTGAAAATACTTACAAAATAGACATTTTCCCAAGTAGGATCAATTATTAAAGAAAAAAACATAAACAACAGAAGTTAAATAAAATAGTACTAAACATAGATACAGAAGAGATTTGAATAAGAGAACACTACATATACGACTGCTCACACTTGGTGATGGATGCAACAGCTCCCCATTTAACATCTAGCCTGGGACTTGGAGTCATTTTTTACAAGGGTTGCAGCTGGACAAATGGTCCTATGTGTAAGGGAGAGCACATTTCCCATGGAGCATTTAATCAAGGAGCCAAGGACCAAGATGAGGGCTCTCATGAGTGAGTACTGAGGTGTCCACTCACCCCAGACCATAGGAGTACCAAATAATCCACGTCTGCCCTGTCAGTCCTGGAACACTCCAGGCACAGTTTTCAGGCTGACCACTCCCTCAATTATCGACAATACAGGTGTTGACCTGTATAGGTGAAGTTCTGACTCAAGTGATTCATGGCAGTGTACGCCTTAGTCTACTTGGGCATCCTCAGGTTAGCCCAGGGTGGGGTCACATGCGTCTGTAGGAATCGATGTGAGGTCCCTGAGGGGGGACAAAGGCAGCTCTGGACTCCAGAATGGAAGGGGGCCCACCACTGTACTAGTGGTCAGCTGTGGGAGATCCAATTGCAGTGTGGCCGGAGTCCGAGGTTCTGCCAGCAGTCAAGGTGAGACACTGAAGGAGGACTACTGGAACCTCTGACCCTAGGACAAAGGGGCCCCATCCCTGCCTCTGCCATTAGTGATGTCCAGTGGCTTCTGCCTCAGGGGTTGACAGAGGTGGGGGCCTTGGTGTGAGGTCCAGACTTCAGCTCGCCGGATGGCAGAGGTCCCCAAATAATACAGCTCTGCCCCTGCTCTCAGCCCTGGGCCACCCTGGGACAGACTTTTTAGGCTGAGCCCTTCCCATTTAGAACACAAGGGACTCTGAGAGTCACATATTGATGTGACCCAGGGTCAACTGAGGGCCGTAGTGGGCGGAGATCCAGGCTCTGACACATACTCGTAGGGGGCTCCACATTCCATTCTTGTCCCTGCTGTCACCCATGAGAAACCCCGGTATGGGACTGGATGTGATGTCCACCGACTTGCATCTGGGGGACTGAAAGAGGCGAAGCCGTTGGTCTGAGGTCTAGACTTTCGGTCAACCGTTAGGAGAGGGGCCAGTTTCTGTCAGGAGTGAAGGTGAAATGGTGAGGGGGCACTTAGGGAACCCCCCTCTGGTAAAGTTTCCCCAAATAATCCAGCTCTGACTCTCCTGTCAGACTGGGGAAGCTCAGGGAAGCCTGGTGAATCCTGGGTGTAGGGGACCAACTGTGACATCCACCGACGTCCATCTGGGAGGCTGACAGAGGCAAGGGGGTAAGCCTGAGATGCAGGCTTCACCTCAGTGGAGGAGAGAGGGCCCAGGCTCTTTTCGGAGTGAGGTCAGATGATGAGGGTGGACTCAGGAGGCCCCATCCCAGGTAGAGGGACCCCAAAATAATCCAACTTTGCTCCTGCTGTCAGCAGTTGACCACCAAGGGACAGATTTGTCAGGCTGACTCCCTAACCCTTAGAATTTAGGGTACTCTGGTAGTCAGAGCCTGGTATGGCCTCGCTGCATACAGGCCAGAGCCCTAAGGGAGGATTGAGAGGCCCCTTACATCCCAATAGGGGGCCCAACAGTCGATCCTTTTTCCTGCTGTCAGCCCGCAAAAGCGAAAGCCTCAGGGTAGGGGGCCCGAAAGTAACGCCAACTGACTTGCATCTGAGGGGCTGACAGAGGCGAGGCCAATGGTCTCAGGGGGAGGCTTCAGAATGCCTGAGGCAAGAGGGCCCAGGTTCTCTGCGGAGTTAAGTGAGATGATGAGGGTGGACTGAGGGGGCCCCCATCCCAGGTAAAGTTCCCCAAAATAATCCAGCTTTGCCCTGCTATCAGCCTTGGGCCACCTTGGGGCAGACCTGTCAGGCTAAGTCCCTCCCTCTTAGTATTTAGATGACTCTGGGAGTGGGAGCCTGCTGTGAACAGGGTCTGACTCAAGGACATAGGGGAGGGGTGTCCAGGCTCTGCCAGACTTTAAGGTCAGGACCCTGAGGGAGGACTGAGGTCTCCCAACGCCTGTCCCCTTCCACCCCGAATGTCACCGCTGGGATGGCCTAGGGTGTGGGGGCCACTGATTTACACCTCAGGGGTTAGAGAGAAGTAAGGGCACAGTTGTGAGTGGAAGGGATGCAGGCTGTACCAGGCAGCCAAGAAAAGAACACAGAGATAAGAAGGAGGGGAAGGAGCTTAGACTTCAGGATGGGCGGAACCCCACAGATGCCTGTCCTTGCCATCAGCCCTGGGAGGCTCCATGCAGGGTGGCCTGTCACATGCATCTTGACAGCCGCCTCTGGATCTAAGGGAGGGTAGGGGCTTGGTATAGTGAACATGGCCTTAGGTGAGCAGAGGGAGATGCCCAGACCCTACTGGGAGACAAGAGGTAGACAGAGACTCAGGATCCCAGGACAGAGGGGCCCCAACCTTGCCCCTGCTTTCATCCCTGGGAGACCATGGTCAGGAGGCCACATGTGGTACATCCACACTACTTTACAGCCATGAAGAAGGTGAACATCTTTGTGTGAGGGAGGATTAGGGGTACTTCACTCCAGAACAGTGGAGGTCTCACAGAAACACCCTGGCCTCACAGTCAGCCCTGGAAGCTCCAATCAGGGTGGTCAGACCTGATGCTCCTTCACTACTGCCTGAAGGGGAGGAGTGTGGTTACAACTTTGGTCTGAGGGTTGAAGCTCCAGGTTGGCACAGGAAAGAGTCACAGGCCTGCTAGGCATCTTCAATGTGAGGACACAGGGGGATGAGTGAGGGGACATGGTACCACTGATAGAGAATACCCATCCATCCCCTATGCCATTTGTTGGCCCTGGGAGGACACAAGCATGGGTGACCAGCTGTGCTTGCCCCAGACTTCTACCTGGGGAGCATGTGAAGTAGGAGAGGACCTTTTTCTGAGTGGTGCAGCTTCACATTAGCTGAAGGAGAGGTCCCAGGTTTTGTCAGAAGTCAAGATAAATATCCTTAGTGAGGAATGAAAGTATTACCCACCTCAGAAAAGAAGGGACCCCACAGAGTCTGGCTTCTGTGTTTTCAGCCCCTCAAGGATACAGGTGAGAGCAGCAAGACATGGAAAGCTCTGGCTCTCAGGGCACTTGGAGGAGGGGCATGCTCAGCAGTAAAAGTTTGGCCTGAGCTCAGATGGACAATGTCAAGTCAGCAGGGCTGGGTGGAGGCCCTGCCAGGATTAAAGGTAAATACCCTTAGGGTGGGTTGAGGTAACCCCCACCCCAGAAAAGTCTGACCCAGGCCCTGCAGTCATCACTGGGAGATGCGGGGCCCACTCACTGCTTTCTGCTCCATATCAGGGATGTGAGCCCTTGTTCTGAGAGTTCTCATGCGAGCAGAGGGGTGAAATCTAGGGCCCTCCATGCAGAAGGTGAGGGCTCTGAGTGAGCATGGAGGTGATCATACACCCCAGAATTTTGGGGACCTCACAGAGCCTGGCCCACCCTCCTGACAGCACTAGGGGAACCAAGGCTGTGCATGTATCTGCAGCATATGGGCCCCTCACATCCCCTTACAGGGGCTCCAGGAACCCACGGTGAGACGTTGGTCTGAGGCAGTGTCCTTAGGGCACAGAGCAGAGGAGGTCGAGGCCGTGCCAGGAGTCAAAGTGAGGTAACATTCTCAATGTGTGCCAGAGGCTCTGCCCTCCCCAGGACAGAGGGGACCGAATAGTGCCTGGCCCCACCCACCCACTAGCAGCCCTGGAGCCTCACACTTGGCAGTCCAACTGCGCCTGAGGAGCCATCTCCTTTTCATGTTCATGTGCTCAGGGGACAGGCTGACCAGGAGGAGAGCCCTGGGCGGCCCCAGGGCATCACCTAAGGAGAAGACCTGTTGTTTGCACTTCGTAAGAGCCCCCAGGATGTGGTTCTCACTGAGGCCACTAACATGCTCCCTCTCTCCCAGGTCAGTGAGTCCCCATCACCCGACTGTTGCCACACTCCTGATTGCTGACCCAGACCAGAGCCATCAAGCCTCAGAGTGGCCACTATCCTCACAGGAGTCAGCGCTTCAGACTTAATAAAGGCCTCCTGTCCCAAAAAGAGGCCCAGGGCCTGCCGGGTGCCCATGCACCCAGGGGGTCAGGAGGAGGAGGCAGCTACCTCCTCCTCTATTGTGACCCCAGGCAACCTGGAGGAGGTTGCCATTGCAACACTGGGTCCTCCCCAGGGTCCTCAGTGAGCCTCCTCCTCCCCCACTGGCCTGACCTCTAATCCAGAGCACCACTTCCTTGAAGGCTCCATCACTGAAGAAAAGGAGGGGCTAAGAACCTCCCAGGACCTGGAAGTCCCTGCGTCCATGCTGCAAGAGGAGCTGGAAGAGAAGATGTCTGATTTGGTTGATTTTCTGCTCTTCAAGTATCGAATGAAGGAGCCGATCACCGATGCAGAAATGCTGAATATTGTCATCAGAGATTACCAAGACCAGTTCCCTGAGATCTTCATTAAAGCTTCTGAGTGCATGCAGCAGTTCTTTGGCATTGATATGAAGGAAGTGGATCCTGTCAACCACTACTATGTCCTTGTCACTTCCCTGGGCCTCACCTACAATGAGGAGCTAAATGATAGTCAGTGCTTTCCCAAGGCCAGCCTCCTGATAATGATCCTGAGTGTGATCTTCATGGAGGACAACTGCACCCAGGAGGAGGTCATCTGGGATGCACTGGGTGTGATGGGGGTGCCTGCTGGGGGTGATCATTACATGTACAGGGAGCCCCAAAAGCTCATCACCCAGGATTGGGTGCAGGAATGGTACATAGAGTACCGGCAGGTGCCCTAAAGCGATCCTGCATGTTATGAGTTCCTGTGGGGTCCCAGGGCCCATGCTGAAACCACCAAGATGAAAGTCCTTGAGCATGTGGCCAAGCTCAATCAGAGAGATCCCAGATCCTTCCCAATACTGTATGAAAAGGCTTTGAGAGATGAGATAGAGAGGGAGTGAGCAGGAGTTGCAGCCAAGACCAATGGCGGGAGCAGGGTCAGTGCACATCCAGGTCCCCTTCCAGCAGCTCCTCCTGCCCCATGAGAAATGAGTCTTTTCTTTACTCTGTGTTCGAAGATAGCATTCAGTGTTTATAGTAGTGGAGGCTCGCAGTAATTTGGGGAAATCACCAGTGCATAACATTTTGTGTTCCTGTTACATTTGGGTGATTTGCATATTAATCTTTGTATACCTTTTGGAATTTTTCAAATTTTGTTTTTTTATACAAGATTTAATTAGCTTCAGCATCTAAGTTGGGGGATGATATTGACCACACATGTAATTTTGCTTATCAAAACTAACAGTTTGCCATTTTGTAAAAGAAATGTTGACACCTTCCATTTCATTTTGCTGCTCGGGAAAAGGTGGAATAGGAATGTCATTGCAATAGAAATTTTCTTGAAAATGTGAAAGAACTTTGCATTTAAATATACGGAGTTATGAAATAGAGAAATAAAATTTAAAGACACTTCCTTCTTGCCCTCTTATCTTTTTGACGTGATTTTCTGTAAAATTAAAATATATGTATGCATGTGAAGTGGCTTGGCTTATTCGAGAAGGTAGGGGAAATTTAATCTCAATAAATAAGAGCCACTGCTCACTGGATCATTTATTCCCCAATTATTCATTGACCATCTGCTCTTTGAAAGGCCCTGGGTTAATGGAGACACTAGGGTAAGCCAGACCCACCCCGGCCTATAGAATTAGAAAGTTTGGGAGCTGCAGTCATATAATTAAGATGGTGAGATGTACTCTAAGTCCTAAAGAACAAGTGATGGAAGGGTTGAAGGGTGGTGCTTCTGCTGAGAGCAGTGGGGTGTCAGGGCCCTGAGCCAGGGTGGTTTGGGGCTTGGGGAAACTTCAGTTGCTTCTGTGGGAGTTGGTTGTAATGAAGCTGGGTGGTGGCACGGCCAGACTGTCGTACCATGTGACTCGTGACTTAGGGCTGAGAGCAAAGCCTGGAAGGGAGAACTGCCCTGAGCAGTTCCTTCTGGATGCTGAACAAAGCAGAGAGGAATCTCCAGCTGGGGCGGTTGTGAAAGGTGACCTGTGCTCTTGTCCCACTGCTGCTGAGCACATTGCAAGAGCCAGGTGACTGATAATCATCCTCTGCAGGTATTCCCTAAGAGATAGGGTGAATCTCCCATGAAGTGAGGCCACCAAAGCCACTGGACAGGTACACATCTGCCTGGCTGGGAGAGCCAGAGCTGACCCTATTCAAATGGCATTTTAATTTGGCTATCTCAAGTGTAATTTGGCGAATTGTAAGGGCTTAGATTTTGGGTGGTGATGAAATAGGAAAAAACAGCGGTTTGGCTGTCAAAGCAGCTGGAAGGGAGGGAAGGAGTTGGTCCTTGATTCAGATGCCAGGAGCTTTGAGCTGTATCCAGCTGGGGAAGACTCCCCCAAACCCAAATTATATAATAGTCATCCAGGAGGGAATTTTTTCTGAGTTTTATCCATGAAGTAACATTTTTGGCTGAATTGGAATTTCCTGTCCTATTGCACTGCATACTCAGAGGTTTCGTATATAATAACAACACTAGCAAAAAGAAAATTCCCAGAGGTAACTGTAGTAGAATCTGAGGTCCAAATATACTAGTAATGCAAATAACTGTCAATTAGGAAAGATCTAACATATGCCAGACACTGTGTCATGTGCTTTATATACATTACACATATTCCAACAGTCCTACCAGACAGATCCTATCAAAATATTTCACAGATGAAGAACCTCAGGCACACAGGGCTTGGTAGGTCTCATAACCACGTGTCTAGTTAGCAACAAGGTCAGGACAATATCCCCTGACCTTATGGAGAGAATGATTTCTGCCCTAAAATGCATATGCTGAAGCCTTAACCCATAGTACCTCAGACTGTGATTGTATTTGGTGATATGGTTTTAAAGAGGTCATTGATGTAAAATGAGGTCAGTATGGTGGCCTCTAATTTAATTACTGATGTTCTTGTGGGGAGCGGTCTAGGCCTCCTAGTGTATCCGCCCAGGACATGCATAGTCAGGCCCTCCACCTATCCCTGTGGGACACGCTTGTGGGACACACCTATCCGGGGCTATAAAAGCAGCTTGCATTTCCTGTTCGAGGTCTCTCGCCATGTAACGTTTGTAGATGCCTCATTAAACTACTGCTGGAAGAACTCCAAC
>JAPYYL010000031.1:9663824-9677157 GCA_028534055.1 Eulemur mongoz | reverse complement strand
GATTCTGTAAAATTAAATTGAAAAAAAAAAAACAAATGCATTAACACGAAAAAAAAATAAAGAAAGAAAGAAATTCATTCTTTAAAGAAAAAAAAAAAAAAGAAAAATAATAGGATAATGTCATAGTTATAGTTAACAGCACCAGGTAGGTTACAATACTTTGCAGGGCTGTGGTTCTCTAGAAAGCTGTATATTCGCTGAATCAGAATCCAATATATGGTGTGGTTTTGGTCATATCAGGATTCAAAGTTCCAGGAATTAAGAGGTGGAAGTGGGCGTGGCACCACTCACCTTACCCATAGTGACCTACCGGCAGAAAATTTCCTTCCTGTTCTCACAACAACCTTATGCTCTGCTGGCCTAGACGTTTTAGTTCCAGGTGGAGGAATGTTTCCTCCAGGAGACACAACAATGATTCCAGTCAACTGGAGTTAAGACTGGCAACAGTAACTTTGGGCTCTTCATGCCTCTGAGTCAACAGGCGAAGAGTTTCTGTGTTGGCTGGGGTGACTGATCTGGACTAGCAAGGGGAACCTGGACTGGTGCTCCACCATGGAGACAAGGAAGAGTATGTCTGGAATACATGAGATCCCTCTGGGAGTCCCATAACATTGCCATGTCCTGTGATTCACGTCAGTGAGATATTACAACAACCCAACCCAGGTAGGTCTAGGAATGACCGACCTTACAAGAATGGACTTTGGGTCACCCCACCAGCTAAAGAACCACAGCCAGCTGAGGTGCTGAAAGCAAAGGGAATACAAAATGAGTAGTAGAATGTGGTTAGAAATACCAGCTACCACTATGTGACTGGTTACATAAACAAGAACCGTAATTGTCACGAGTAGTTCCTCATTTTCTTATGAATACATTTGTCATCAAATGCCTTTCAGTTAGATCCAAGTTGTTGTGTATATCAATACCTCCCTTTTTATTGCTGAGTACTGTACCGCTATGAGGCTGCATCACAGTTTGTTTATCCATCACCCATGGAAGGATAGTGGGTTGTTGGAAGATTTGGGCAAATATGAATAGGGCTGCCATAAATATTCAGGTGTAGGTTTTTGTGTCAGCATACAGTTTTGTTGCTCCCAGGAATGGCATTGCTCAGTCCTATGGTAAGTGAGTGTTTATGAGACATTACCCAATCATTTTCCCCTGTGGTTGTAACATTTTACTTTCTCACATTAATGCATAATATTTCAAGTTGTTCTTTGTCCACCTTAGCACTGTCAGTACTTTTATTTTAATCATCTGCAAATGTGTGTCACGTTATCTCATTTTTATTTAAATTTGCATTTCTTTAATGGCCAATGATGTAAGACAATTTCATGTGCTTATTTGCCATTATGTGCCCACTTTGGTAAAGTGCTTGTGGAGGTATTTTTTCCATTACTAAAACTGGGTTATTTGTTTTCTAATATTCAAGTTTTGAGAGCCCTTTATGTATTCCAGATACAAATCTTTCTTTGATTATATGATCTGCGAACATTTTCTTCCCATTGTTAGCTTGCCTTTTTGACTTTTATTCTGTCTTCCTCAGATCAAAAGTTGTTAATTCTCAGGAAGTCTAATTTAATTTATTTTTCCTTTTGGAATCATGCTTTTCATGTCGTGTTCAAGATCTCTTTGCCTATTGCAGGTCAGGAGATTTTCTCCCATGCTTTCTTTAAAGAGTTATGGTTTTTCATTTAACATTTAGGTATATGATACATTTCTTACACATGGATATCTAACTGTTCCAATACTGTTTCTTGAAAGGACCAACTGTTTTCAATTTAATTGTCTTAGATTTTGTAAAACTACAGGCCATGTTTGTGTAGGTCTATTTCTGTATTCTCTGATCAATTTCATTCAGCTATGTGTCTATACTTGAGCCAATTTCATAGTGTCTTGATTACTGTAGCATTATCTTAAAGTTAGATAGTGTAATTGCATTTGTATCACATGCATAGTTTCAAATAAGACATAAATGGGAAAACAAGATTTTTAAAAAATCATCAAACATACGTCTTCCAATTTTATTCTACTTTTGAAAATTAATTTTTTCTTGACAAATAAAAATTGTATATATTTAAGGTGTACAACCTGATATTTTGATATACATATACATTGTGAAGTGATTAGCACAATTAATATCAATTCATATAGTTACTATTTTGTATGTGTAGCAAGAACATTTAAGATCTACTCTGTTAGATAATTTCAAGTATACAGTTCATCACCATTAACTATAGTTATGATGTTGTACACTAGATCTCCAGAACGTATTCATCTAACTGAAAGTTTGTATCCATTGACCAAAATTCCCCCATTTTTCCCAACCCCAGCCCTGGGCAACCACCTTTCTACTCTATGTTTCTATGAGTTTGACTTCTTTAGATTCCACATGTAAGTGAGATTATGTGGCATTTGTCTTTCTGTGCGTGGCTTATTTCTCATAGCGTAGTGCCCACCAGGTTCATCCACGTTGTCGCAAATGGCAAGGTTTTCTTCTTTTTTATTTCTGGATAACCCTCATATTTTTTTTATCCATTCATTTATTGATGAAACTTATGTTGTCTCCATTTGTTCACTATTGTCAATAACACTGCAATGAACATGAGAGTGCAAATACCTCTCTGAGATCCTGATTTCAATTCCTTTGGATATATAAACAGAACTGAGATTGCTGGATCACAGGATAGTTCTACTTTTATTGTTTTGAGGGATTTTCATGCTATTTTCCATGACTTCTGTGCCAATTCACATTCCCAGAAACAATGTACAAGGGTTTCCTGTTCTCCATATACTCACCAACGCTTATCATTTCACTTTGGATAGTAGTCATCCTAACAAGTGTGAGGCGGTATGTCAATGTGGTTTTGATTTTAATTTCCCTAATGATTAGTGATGCTGAGAACTTTGATATATACCTGTTGGTCACTTGTATGTCTTCTTCAGAGAAAAGTCTATGCAGATCCTTTGCCTATTTTTAAGTTGTTTCTTTTTTCTTTTCTTTGCCATTGTGTTGTATGAGTTGCTTAAGGGTTTTGAATATAAGCCTCCTATCAGATATATGGTTTGCAAGTATTTTCTCCCATTCTGTAAGTTGCCTATTCATGTCATTGACTTTTTCCCTTGCTTTGCAAAAAGTTTAGTTTGATATAGCTCCACTTGTTTGTTTTTGCTTTTGTTGTCTGTGCTTTGTGGTGTGATAGGCATAAAGCCATTGCCAAAACAAATGTCAAGGAGTTTTTCCCCTATGTTTTCATCTATCTTTTCTATGTGCTGTTGCATTTAGTTTGCTGGTATTTTGTTGAGGATTTTTGCATATATATTCATGTGAGATATTGGTATCTAGTTTTCTTTTATTGTTGTTGCTTCTTTTCCTAGCTTTGGTATCAGGGTGATGCTGGCTTCGTAGAATCAGTTAGGAAGGATTCCCTCCTTCTCAATGTTATGGAATAGTTTCACTACAATAGGTGCCAGTTCTTTGTAGGTCTGGAAGAATTCAGCTGTGAATCATTGTGTTCCCGGGCTTTCTGGTATTTTTTTTTTTTTAATTGTTTATTTTATTTTTTCCTGATTTTTTTTTTATTACTCTTTAAATCTCACTGCTTACTGTTGATCAGGTAAAGATTTCTGTTTCTTCCTGATTTAAGCCTGGGAAGTTGTGTGTTTCCAAAACTATCCATTTCCTCCAGATTTTCTAGTTTGTGTGTATAGAGGTTTTCCTAGTAGATTTGGATGGCATTTTTTATTTCTGTGATATGAATTGTAATGTATTTCTTTTATTTCTGACGGAGCTTATTTGAACTCTTTCTCTTCTATTCTTCCATAGGCTATCTAGTGGCCTATTTCTTTTGTTTATCTTTTCAAAGAGCCAAGTTTTCATTTCATTGATCCTATGGAAGTTTCTGTGTTTCATTTTGTTTAATTCTGCTTTGATCTTGATTTCATTTATTCTACTAGCTTTGGATTTGGTTTCTTCTCCTTTTTATAGTTCCCTGAGGTGTGACATTAGGTTGTTAATGTGTCATCTTGATGTCTTTTCCCTGTTGGCTTTTAGTGCTGTGAACTTTCCTCTCAGCACTGCTTTTCCTGTGCCCCAGCGATTTTGGTAGCTTGTGTCATTTTTGTCATTCGATTCAAAAAATGTTCTGATTTCCATCTTGATTTTGTCATTTACTCGACGATCATTCAGCAGCAGGTTTCTAAATCTCCATATATTTGTGTAGTTTTGAGAGTTCCTCTTGGAGTTGATTACTACTTTCCTTTCACTGTGGCCTGAGAAGATACATGGAACGACCTTATTTTTTTTTAAATTTCCTGAGACTTCTTGTGTGCTCTAACATATGATCTATCTTGGATAATGTTCCATGTGCTGATAAGAGGAATGTATACTCTGTAGTTTGGAGGTAGAATGTTCTGTAAATATCTTAGGTCCAATGATTGGTCCAGTTCTGTCAGTGGAGTGTAGAAGTCCCTGGATATTATGATGTTGCTGTTTGTTTCTTTCCTTAAGTCTAAGGGTATTTGTTTTATGACTCTGAATGATGCTGCTTTAGGTGCATATTTATTTATAATTGTTATATCTTCTTGTTGAGTTGATCCATTTATCATTGTATAATGACCATTTTTTGGTCTCTTTTTACTGCTGTTAATTTAAAGTCTGTTTCAATTGGTATAAGAATAGCTACTCCTGCTTGCTATTGGTTTCCATTTGTGTGGAATATTTTTTTCCACCCCATTACCTTAAGTCTATGAAAATCTTTACAAGTTAAACAAGCTTCTTGAAGACAGAGTATATTTGGGTGGTGCTTTTTTAAATCTATTCCACCAATCTGTGCCTTTAAGTGGGGCATTTAGAGCACTTACATTCAATGTTACTATTGATAGGTTACATATTACATGAGTTATCATGTTGATTGCTACCTAGTTGCTTTGTTTTCTTCCTTGTATTACTGTTTTGCAAGAGCTGTGAGTTTTTACTTTTGGTTGTTTCCACACTGTTGGGTGTTGATTGTTTTGTTCAACATATAGAGTACATTTATGCATTTCTTATAGGCCAAATCTAGTAGTGACAAATTTTGCTAGTGTTTATTTATAATTATTTGTTGTAGCCATATATAAGTAGAATTAATTTTTCTATGCTGACCTTATACCCTGTAACCTTTCTGAACTACAGTTTCTTTAGTTTTTTCCCTTGCTCCTTCTCACACTGTTGGATATGAAAAGGCCCACAGTGTGCCAGCGAGAAAGTGTGCCTCATGCCTTCCCAAATCAGTACCCACACTGCCAGAGGTTCTTCCAAGTACCAAGTGCATCACTCATTGAAGAGGCCGTGAGCTGGCCAGCTAGCCTGAGACCTTAGTCCCCAGGAGGTAGAGACTAGAATCTTTATCGGTTCTTTGCAACAGAGAGGAGATTAAAGACAGTTTCACCCAGCGCATACTGTGTGCTGGACTCTGTCTAGTGCCCAAGAAAATGAGTAAAGTTGTAGGGAGATAAGATCTCTGGAGAATTCTACTCCCACCCATCATGGACCCTCCGCAGCCATAGCTTTCACTCTGGTCAACCTTCAGGCAAAATAGTGGAAAGAAAAAGTGGGAAGAGAGGAAAGGGGAGAAGAGAAGACTAGATTGCTAGGCTATCTATCAACACTGCAGAAAGAGATCAGCTATATCGAAGCACTGGGGAAAGAAAGCAAGCAGAAGCAATCCTTTTGTCTAGAAGAGAGAGTTATTGGAATTGTTAGTCTCTGCTATGATTTTGTTTCAAATACAGGAATTTAACTTGTGAGTGTTCTGGAGGTACTGTGAAAAGAAAATGAGGATCTCAGTCAAGCAGAGAGACAGCAGCAAAGTCAGAACTAGACATCCAGCCCAATCTGGTTCCCTGAAGAGGCCACACCCCCCACAAGCTGCAGAAAAGACTACTTTAGGGGCAATATCATCCTGCAGAGCACCCACCCCTACCTAAGGCCTGATTTACCTCCCTGGGACTAGCTACATGATTCCAGCATTAATGGATGTGTTTCTCCACTCTCTCTACTCACACCACTTGTTCCAGAGGCCTCTTCTCTCCTTCATTCCAACATCTGGACATGAGTTACTCTCGGAATAATAAAAAAAAAAAAAAAAAATGGCTGCAAATACAAGATAAACCGTTAAAGTGAAAAAAATAGGTCCTTTGTCCAAGCACCAGACAGCATGATTTAAATACATGCTGCCCATTTTGAATATAAAGATACTCAGCAGCACTGAGGAGATGAGGAAAGGAGAAGATTAAGAAATTAAAACACATAGCTGGAAGGTGCATAGCCAGGGCCTAAGACCTGCATGGAAAGGCAACTTCCCACTCTCACCCCCATTCCTGTGTGAGAAACTGCCTCTACTCTCTCACAGATCTGCGCTCTTCCAAACCACCCCCAGAGGATGAGTCTGACACTGTGAGGAATTATGGTGGATTGAAGGGAAAATCTGATGCTGATTACAATCGGTCATAGAAAACCAGCTTGAAATCATTCTCTGAGAAAATATTAACCCTGCTTTTGAAAAAATGAAGAAATGAAAGAAGGAAGGGAGATAGAATGGGAGGCAGGAAACAAAGGAAGACAACAGAAATATTTTCAAATAAAAGAACCATGAAGCGAATAAGTGAGAAGAAAGGGCCTGCTTTTGAAAGAATGGAAAAGACGCAAAGGAAAAGGAGAAGAAATTAAGAATGTGAATGAAAAATTGGCATATAATAAGGAAACCTGAATGTCAGCTCTACTGATAAAAGGTTTCTAACTAATAGTCCAGGCATCCATCAATTTATAGAAATGACATCACATTGCTCATATTATGCTTGGGATTACTTTTTAAAAACAACTTTACGTGGGACAAAATATTTGCATGCTACACATCTGATAAAGAGATCATAACCAGAACCTATATAGAACTCAGGAAAATCAGCAAGATAAAAGAAAACAACCCAATTAAAAGTAGGCAAAGAACATGAACAGAAACTTTTCAAAAGAAGACAGATTAATGGCCAAAAATGAGATATCACTTATCTCCAGTGAGAATGGTCTTTCTCAGAAAGTCCCAAAACAATAAATGTTGGTGTGGATGTGGAGAGATAGGAACGCTCATACACTGCTGGTGGGACTTCAAACTAGTACAACCTCTGTAGAAACTAATATAGAGAGACCTCAAAGAGCTACAGGTGGAACTACCATTTGACCCAGTGATCCCATTACTCAGCATCTACCCAAAGGAACAAAAGACTTTCTATAAAAAGACATCTGCACTTGAATGTTTACAGAAGCACAATTCACAATCACAAAGATGTGTAATCAACCCAAATGCCCATTAATGCACGAGTGGATTAATAAAATGTGGTATATGTATACCATGAATTTCTACTGGGCCACAAAAAAACAATGGTGACCCTCTTATATTATCTTGGATGGAACTGGAACCCATTCTACTAAGTGAAGTATCCCAAAAATGAAAAAACAAGCACCATATGTACTCACCATCAAATTGATATTAACTGATCAACACCTAAGTGCACATATAGTACCAACATTCATCGGGCATTGGGGAGGTTGGAGGGGGTAGGAGGAGATGGGTATGTTCACACCTAATGGGTGTGGTGTGCACCGTCTGGGGGATGGACATGCTTGAAGCTCTGACTCACGTGGTGAAAAGACACTGTATGTAACTTAAACATTTTATCCCCAAAAATATGCTGAAATAAAAAATAAATTAGTTAAATTAAATTTGAAAAAAATTATTCAAAACTAAATAAAAAATAAAAATAGCTTTATTGAGATATAATTCAAATACATAAAAAAACCCCACCCATTTAAAGTGTACAGTTCAGTGGCTCATAGGATGTTCACAGAGGTGTGCAACCATCACTGCAGTCAAGTTTAGAACATTTCCATCACCCCAATAAGGAAGCCTGTACCCATTCAAGTTCACTGTCTGTTTCCTTCCAACCTCACACCCCCAGCCCTAGGTAATCACAAGTCTACTTTCTATCTCCATAAGTTTTTCTATTGTGAACCCTTTGTATAAATAGAACCACACAATATGTGGTCTTTTGTGAATGGCTACTTTACTCGGCATCATGATTTCAAGCTCCATCTATGCTGTAGCATGTATCATAACTTTATTCTGGGTGACCCAGTGTTTACTTTTCTGAACAAATGCTAAACTCTTTTCCAAAACGGCTGCACATTTTACAATCCCACCGGGAACATACCATGGTTCCAATTTCTCTACATCCCCACAGACTGTCTTTTAGATTCTAGCCAACCTAATGGATGTGAAGTGATATCTCACTGTAGTTTTTATTAGTATTTCCCTAATGACTAACAAGATTGATCCACTTCTATTGTACTTATTGGTAATTCATGTATCTTCTTTGGAGAAACATCTTTTCCGATCTTCTTCCGCTTTTGTAATTGACATAGCTGTTCTTTTATCCTTGAGTTGTAGAGTTTTGATTTAGTCTGGAAACCAGTAGCTTATAAAATAAATAATTTATAAAACTCGAAATTTTTCAGGGTGTTATTTTTTTCCTCTACCCAATACAAAGGTCATGACAAGGAAATTCCTTGGCTGTCCCATCTATCTGATACTGTAACAAGTTCCCAATCAGATGATCTTCTGTTAGACCTCCTACTGATCTCTCAGAAGACTCCTGAATGTGGGAAGGCCCTAGGCTTCATTTCTTGTACTCTGTACTTCATTTACACATACACTGAAAGCTAAATGCTTCCAAGATTTTCCAGAAATTCCAAGGATGAAAGACTAATTTGATAGTCCCTCACATCCCAGGATTCCCCTATCATTTCATCCATGGCTCCCATGAATTCCACACTTTAATGCCAAAGAGTGATGCATTTAACAAGATTTGACTGATTTATCAGCACTTTAGTTTTTTTCATAATAGAGTTTATTCAGAGTATCTTTCAAAATATGTTACCAAAAATTGAAGGCTGTATTCACTTTTTAAAAATGTTTTATGTTGAAATAATTATAGATTCAAGGATAGTACAAACATAGTAGAAAGGTCCTAAGTCTCCTTCATTCTGTTTTATCCAGGGGTTACTATAGTGCCACTTTAAAACCAGGAAATTGACATTGATGCAGTGTGTCAATTTATCAGAAATATAGATTTGTGTGCAGTCAAGATACAGATCAAGACACCACACAGCAGTATTCTACCTACAAAGACTTCCCTAGCAATACTCCTTTCTAATGCACTCACGTTTCTTCCCCCACAATTCCTAACCCTTGGAAACCAATTATCCTGTTCTCATATTTATATTGTTATTTCAAGAGTCCTATTAATCTATATGATATATAATACTGCAATATAAAACTGGATTTTGATATTGGATTTTTTCACTCAGCATAATGCCCTTGAGGTCCATATAAGGTGTTTCATGTTTCAATAGTTTGCTTGTTTTTATTGCAAAGCAGTATGTGCCACAGGACTTTTAACCATTCATTTGTTGAAGAACATTTTTATTGTTTCCAATTTTTTACTATTAAAACTAAAGGAGCCATGAACATTCATGTGTTCTTTCAATCTATTTTTATCACTGTATTTGAAGTGAGTTTCATACAGACACCCTATAGCTGGGTAATTTCTTTTAAATCCACCATTCGCTTGTTTTTTAGTTGGTGTAGTTAGATGATTTTCTGCACTTGAAAGCTCTTGTGCCACTTTTCTGGCCTCCATGTTTTCTGATAGGAATTCCCCTGTCATTTGAATTCTTATTCCCTTTAGGTAAGCTGTCATTTCTGTTTCACTGATTTCAAAAATTTACCTTTGTCTTTAGTTTTCTGCCATCCTGATTATGACACAACTTGGTATGAATTTCTTTTGGTTTATCCTTTTTGGGATTCACTCAGTTTCTTTAATATGTGTGCTATATAAGTTTATGACTTTTGCCCAATTTGGGAGGTTTTAAGGAATTTATTTTTATACATTTTCAATCCCAGTCCCCTTTGCTTTCCTTCTGGGATTCTGATAACAGAAATATCAGATCTTTTATTATAGCCCTATTGTTCCTCAGGGTTTACTTATTTTTTTCTATCTGTCTTTTTTCTCTGCTGTTCAGATTGGAACTTTTCCATTGCTCTATCTTCAGTTCACTGATTCCTCTATTCTGTCCATTCTGGCGTTGGACACAACAATTAAGGTTTTTATTTCAGTTATTGTATATATTTTTCAGTTCTAAACTTTCCATTTGGTTGTGTCCTTATATCCTATCTCTTTACTGAGACTTCTGTATCTATCTGCTTTGAATGTGTTTATAGTTCCTCATTGAAACATACTTTTATTTGAGACAGAGTCTCACTCTATCACCCCAGCTAGAGTCCAGTCACATCATTGTAGCTCACAGCAACCTCAAACTCCTAGGCTCAAGCAATCCTCCTGCCTCAGCCTCCCGAGTAGATGGGACTACAGGCATTTGCATGGTGCCTAGCTAATTTTTCTATTTTCATAGAGATGTGGTTTTGTTCTTGCTCAGGCTGCTCTCAAACTCCTGACCTCAAGCAATCGCCCCACCTCAGCCTCCCAGAACGCTAGGATCATAGGTGTCAGCCACCGCGCCCAGCCTGAGGCATTCTTGTGATGGTGTCTTTCTAATACTTTCAAATAATTCTAATATTTATGCCCTCGTCATTGACTATTCTCATTCAAGTTGAGATTTTTCCTCAGTATTCTAGACATTTAATATTGTACCATAAGGTTGGATCATATACAAACATTCTGTTTTAACTAACTTCCTCTGACATTGCTTTAGCAGGGGAAGGGGCCCACTTCTTCATCACTGCCACATGGGAGTGAAAGACTAGGTTCCTCACTTGGCCTCCACAGTCACCCAAAAGGATTCTCTGTTACGGCTGGGCATTAGTGGGAGTTCCTGCTCCCTGCTAGGCCTCCTCTGAATATCTCCCTGGCTGCAGGGGATAGGAGTGCTTTGCTGCTCCCCCAACGAGCCACTTGGTCTTTGCTGGCTGGTTGGGATGGAGTCACAGCTGCTTCTGTTGTTTGGCCAGAGGAGAGCAGTTATTTTTGAGAAGTTTTGCCTTACCAGGTTGCCCCTTTTCTGGTCCTTTGCCTGGAAACAGCAAGCTTTCTTTGGGGCATTTTTGTCTGTGCCAATTGTCATTTCCAAGTTGCTCCTTCTTTATCTCCAAGTTTCCCACATAAAAGGCAAAGAGAAAACTCAGGGAACTCACTGCCATGTCATTCCTTGTGGCTCAAGGTCACTAGACAGTTTGCTTTCTTCATTCTACTACTCAGAGTCTTCTTAGGCTTGTTTTATGTACAATGTCCAAGCTGTTTCATTGTACTTAGTAGGAGGAATAGGGGAAAATGCATCTCCTCCATCTTCCTGCAGGAAGAAGTTGAGTCCTTACAAAGAATTTTTAAACAGCAATAAACCCAAGTTTAAACTTTTGATTTTTATTAAGACCTTACTCCAGCACTTCTAAATAATTTCAGTGACTAAATACTCTCCCTTTCCAAGTCTTTTACATTTATTCTTTTTAGAAATTTGGATTTTTTCCTGAAGGAAACACAATGTTTTAAAAACAGCTTTATTGAAATACAATTGTCATATAACAATCTGCATAATGTGTTAAGCTGATAAGCTTTGACATATGTATACACCCAGGAAACCATCACCATAATACAGAGAGTGAACAGATCCATCACACCCAAACGTTTTCTCTTAGACTTCATAATTCCTCCTCTGTACTCGTCCCTGAACCTGAATCCACATCCAAGCACAGATGTGACTTCTAGTGTAATAAAAGCTTTTGCATTTTGAAAATTTTTGTAGCATTACCTAGAAGTCGTATGCCTGCATCACATGATAGGTGCCCTTTACCATTTTAAGAAGCTGATAAACTTTCTTGAAAAATGCTTGTAACATTTTATATTCTCACCAGGTACATGTGAGAGTTGCAGTGCTCTAAAACATCACCAGCATGGCCAGTGTATTCAATATTAGCCATTCTCACAGGTGGATGGTGGTATCTCATTGTGATTTTGATTTGCATTTCCTTTGTGACTAACAATGTTGAGCTTCTATGTAGGAGGATATTTCCATGTGAATATCATTTTCAAGAATTGTTCAAATCTTCTGCTGATTGTTGATTAGGTTGTTTGACTCCTTCTTATTGAGGTTTTAGAGTTCTTTATATGTTTGGAACACAAGACCTTTATCAGAAATGTGGTTTATGAATATGTCATTCCAGTGTATAGCTTGTCTTTTCTCTCTCTTAAAAATATCCTTCTCGATCAGATCTTAATTTCAAAACTTCATTTTGTGAATTTTTAAAATTAGTTGTTCGAGCTTTTTTTGCTGTATCTAAGAGATTGCTGACTAAGCAAAGGCAACACATAGTTTCTTCTTTGTTTCTCCTAGAAGATTTATACATTTAGTTGTACAGTTAGGTCTATGACTCATTTTAGTTACTTTTCTATATGGTTTGAGATATGGATTGAAATGTATGTTTGTACATGTAGACATGCGGTTATTACAGATCAAATAGTTAAAAATACTATTTCTCCTTTTTACTCTAATCTCTCTTTGTATCTTTATTGATAATGAGTTGTCTGTATGTGTGTTTATGTGTGGGTCTGTTTCTGCACTCTTTATTCTTCCGTTGATGTCTTCCTGTTATGATGCCAATATCACACTGTCCTGATTATTCTCACTTTGTAAGAAATCTTACAATTAAGGAGTGTGACACCTCCATCTTTGTTCTCTGTTTTGCAGGATTCTTTTAGCTATGTGGCTGCCAATTTCTATTTTAAAAGTCTTCTGGATTTTGGTTAGGATGGCATGAAACCCATAAATGAATTTGGAAAGAACTGACACGTTAACAAAATTGAGTCTTCAAACCCTTGAACAAGATATATATCTCCATATATTTCAGTATTTATTAATTTATCCCTTCAAGTTTTGTAGTTTTCAGTACACAGATCTTCCATTATACAAATTTTGTTCCATTTATCCCTAAGCATTTCATATTTTCCAAGGATAATTTAAACTGCACTCTTGTACGTTTCAGTTTCCAAACATTCATTGCTATAATTATAAAAATACAATTGATTTTGATATTGATTTTATATTCTGCAACCTTGCTAAACCCAATTATTAGTTCAAGAAGCACTTAATTAGTTTGGTAGAATTTTCTGCATGTTGTCTGTGAATAAACATAGTTTTAGCTTTCGTTTTCAATGCGGAGGTCTTCCGTTCTCTTGTCACACTAGAATGAACCTCAAGTACAGTCTTTTTTTTTTTTTTTTTTTTTTTTTTTTT
>JAPYYL010000031.1:9636329-9655228 GCA_028534055.1 Eulemur mongoz | reverse complement strand
TGATTTCTCCATTCATGTTCCTGATGCAGGTTAGCAGACTTTTTTCTTTTCTGCTCTTGGTTAGTCTAGCCAGAGGCATGTCTCTTTTGTTTATTTTTTCAAAGAATCCACTTTTTGTTTTATTAATCTCCCTTATGGTTTGATTGTTGTGCTTTTCATTTAGTTCTGATTTAATCTTAATAATTTCTCTCCTGCTGGGTTTGGGGTCGGTCTGTTCTTCCTTCTCCAGATCTTTGAGTCTATTCATTAGATTGTCTATTTGTAAGTTTTCTGTCTTTTTGGTATAGGCATTTATGGAAATAAATTTTCCTCTCAGGACTGCGTTAGCTGTGTTTCATAGATTTTGATAAGTTGTGTTTCCTTTGTCATTTAATTCAAAGAGTCTTTTGATTTCTGAATTGATTTCTTCCTTTATAAAATGATCATTCAGGAGAAGGTTGTTTAGCTTCCATGACTTTGAGTAGCAATGAGAATTTCTGTTAGGGTTCACTGTTACTTTTATTTCACTGTGATCTGAGAAGATGCATGGTATAATTTCTATTTTTTTAAATTTTTTAAGACATGCTTTATGGTCTAGGATATGGTCAATCTTGGAGAATGTCCTATGAGCTGAGGAGAAGAGAGTATATTCAGGGGTTTTTGGGTAGAATGTCCTGTAGATGTCAGTCAGGCCCATTTGTTCTAGCATTCTATTTAAGTCCATTATTTATTTATTTTCTGTTTGGAGGATCTGTTCTGAACTGTCAGCGGCGTGCTAAAGTCTCCGACTATTAAAGTGTCGTTATCTATCATTTGGTTCAGATCAAGTAGGGTTTGCTTTATCAATCTGGGTGCACCTAAGTTGGGTGCATATATATTAAGTATTCTTATGTCTTCTTGTTGAATTGTACCCTTCACCAGTATATAATAACCATCTTTGTCTTTCATTACTTCTGTTGATTTAAAAACTAAGTTATTGAAGATTAAAACTGCCACGCCAGCTTTCTTTTGGCTTCCATTTGCTTGAAATATTGATTTCCACCATTTTATTTTCAGTCTAAATGCATCCTTGCAGGTTAGATGAGTTTCGTGAAGACAGCAGATACTTGGCTTATATTTTTTTTTATCCATTGGGCCAGTCTATGTCTCTGGAGTGGGGAATTCAATACATTCACATTTAATGAGAGAACTGATAAGTGAGACAGATTGCTGTTCCTCATGTTGGGTTGAATTTCATTGATCTGTTTTCTCTCTTGCACCATCGTGATAACTGTGTTTTTGTCTTTATCTCTTGAGTAGTTTTACATTCGTGGGTCTTTCTTGTGCTGGACCATGTGTAACTGTGTTTTGAGTTCTTCATGAAGATCTGATCTTGTCTTTGTGAATTCTCTGACTTTTTGTTTATCAGAGAATGTCTTAATTTCACCTTCATATATAAAACTGAGCTTAGCTGGGTACAGGATTCTAGGCTGGGCATTATTCTGTTTCAGAAGAGTGAGAATGGGGCCCCAATCTCTTCTTGCTTGTAAGGTTTCAGTTGAGAAATCTGGTGTGATTTGGATGGACTTTCCTTATATGTTACTTGTTTGTTTCTCCTTACAGCTCAAAGAAGGGACTCTGAAGTGGATATTTTGGTCAGTCTGATAACAGCATGATGTGGTGTCTTTCTATTTGGTATGAATCTCCCAGGGGTCCTTTGAGCTTCTTGAACCTGTATGTCTAGAGTTTTAGCAAGGCCTGGAAAATTTTCCTCAATTATGCCTTCAAATAGCTTATCCAACCCTTGCTTATTATCTTCTTCACCCTCTGGAATGCCAAAAACTCTCACATTAGGCTTCTTCACATAATCCCACATTTCTTATATACTCTGGTCTTTTCTCTTGTTTCCTGTCATTTACTAAAAATACTGTGATTCTCCACTGTTCTGCAGTTGCACCTTTTTCATAAATCAACAGTCCATATATAAGCCTATCTGTTTCAAGTGTACCCTATTTCCATTGATCTGCTTGTCAACCATGGCACACATACTACAAAATTAATTACTCTAGCATTTGAATAATTCTTACTCATCTGGTAGAGTAACTATTTTTATCTTCCTCTATTCCTTCAAGACTGTCTTCGCTACGCTTGGCCTGTTGCATGCCAATTTAAACATTATGCTCATTGGGTCACATTTCACACAGATATGCACATAAACAGACATGTTCACCCACAAACCCTTTGAGATTTTTATTTAGTTTGAAGTCAATCTGTTAGTCTGACAGAAAGACTTCAGATTGATGGAAGTGAGATGGCCCAGGCTCTGTTAGCAGTGAGGTGAGACATGGAAGGTGGGTGAAAGAGGCCCCACCCCACGTAGAGGGTCCCCAAATAATCCAGCTCTGCCCGTAATGTCAGCCTTAGGAAACTCTGGGTACAGGGTCCAGAGGTAAACACCAACTGACTTGGCTTTTGTCTGGGGGGCTGACACACGGGGCCGTGAGTCTGAGGGGCAGACTTAAGATTGGTGGAGGGGAGAGGTCCCAGGCTCTGTTAGGACTGAGATGAGTCAATGAGGATCGACTGAGAGGGCCCCACTCCACGTAGAGGGTCCCCAAATAATCAAGCCCTGCCTCTGCAGTCAGCCATGGACCACGCCCCACCAGACATGTCAGGCTGCTCCCCTCTCCCACAACTTCTTCCTCAAGGGACACTGGGAGTCAGAGCATTGGTGTGACCTGGCAGACTAAGGTCCAGAGAGGCGGGGATCCAGGATGCACCACTTCCTGATAAGGGGTCCCGCAGTCCATCCTTGTTCCCACTGTCAGCCTGCGAAAGCCCCGGTGTAGGGGGCCAGATGTGACGTCCACAGACTTGCATCTGGAGGTCTGACACAGGTGGGCCCCTTGGTCTGAGATCCATAATTAAGGTCGGTGTAGGAGAGAGTGCCCAGGCTCTGTTAGGAATGAGGTCAGATGACAAGGGTGGGCTGAGGAGGCCCCCACTCCAAGTAAAGGGTCCCAAATAATCCAGATTTGTCCCTGCTGTCAGCTTTAGGCCAGCCTGGGGCAGAGACGTCAGGCTGAGGCCCTCCCCATTACACCTCCGGGGACTCTGAGAGTCAGAGCCTGCTGTGACCTGGGGCTGAGTCAGGGCAGTAGAGGGTGGGGATCCAGGCACTGCCAGGCATCAAGGTCAGGACCGTGAGGGAGGACTGAGGCCTCCCACCACCCATCCTGTTCCTCCCACAGTGTCAGCCCTGGGAAGCATTGGGTGTGGGGTCCAGATGTGACGTCCACTGACTGGCACCTCAGGACTCAGAGAGAAGTAAGGGCGTTTGTGTGAGTGGAAGGGACACAGGCTGTACCAGGCAGCCAAGATGAGAACACAGAGATAAGGAGGAGGGGAGAGACCCCTATACTTCAGTACAGGGGAGAACCCAACAGATGTCTGTCCTTCCATCAACCCTGGGAGGCCCCAAGCAGGGTGGCCTGGCACCTGCGTCTTGACAGCCACCTCCAGGTCTAAGGGAGGGTAGGTGCTTAGTATAGTGAGCACGGCCTCAGGTGAGCAGAGGGAGATGCTCAGACCCTGCTGGGAGACAAGAGGTGGACGAAGATCCAGGATCCCAGGATAGAGGGGCCCCAACCTTGTCCCTCCTTTCATCTGTGGGAGACCCTGGGCAGGGTGGCCACATGTGGTATATCCATTTTTCTTTACAGCCATGAGGAGGTGAATACCTTGGTGTGAGGGAGGACTAGGGGTACCCCACTCCAAAACAGTGGAGGCCTCACAGAAACACTCTGTCTCCACAGTCAGCCCTGGAAGCTCCAGGCAGGGTGGCCAGACATGATGCTTCCTCACTACTGCATGAAGGGGATCAGTGTGGTTACAACTTTTGTCTGAGGGTCGCAGCTCCAGGAGGGAACAGGAAATAGTCCCAGGCCTGCTAGGCATCATCAAGGTGAGGACAAAAGGGGATGAGTGAGGGTTCCTTGTATCCCCGATCAAGAGAGCCTGTCCATCCTGTACACCAGTTTTTGGCCCTGGGAGAACCCAAGCGTGGGTGAGCAGATATGCTGGTCCCAGAATGGTGGGGACATCACAGAGCCTGGGCCACCCTCCTGATAGCACTATGGGTACCAGGGCTTTTCATGTATCTACAGCCTGAGAGCCCCTCACTTCCCCTTACAGGGGCTCCAGGAACCTACAGTGAGAACTTGGACTGATTGAGCGTCCTCAGGTCACATAGCAGAAGAGGCCCAGGCTGTGCCAGGAGTCAAGGTGAGGTACACACTCTGAATTTGTGCCAGAGTCCATTCCTTACCCAGGAAAGAGAGGACCGAATAGTGCCAAGCCCCACCTACTGACTGTCAGCATTGAAGCCTCACACTCTGCGGGCCAGCTGCGCCTGAGAAGCCATCTCCTTTTCTTGTTCATATGCTCAGGGGACAGGTTGACCAGGAAGAGAGGATCCCTGGGAGGCCCCAGGGCATCACGCAAGGAGATGGCCTGTAGGTTGCACTTTGTGAGAGCCCCCAGGGTTTGGTTCTCACTGAAGCCACTGACATGCTCCCTATCTCCCCAGGTGTGTCTGTCCCCATCACCCAGCTCCTGCCCGCACTCCTGCCTGCTGTCCCTGACCAGAGCCATCATGCCTCCCCCCCTCTTTCAGAGGAATCACTGCCTTCAGGCTCCAACAGAGTCGCAGGGCCTGGTGGGTGCACAGGCTCCTGGGGGTAAGGAGGAGGAGGCGGCTACCTCCTCCTCTACTGTCACCCCAGGCACCCTGGAAGAGGTTGCTACTGCAACACTGAGTACTCAGGGAGCCTCCTCCTCTCCCACTGGCCTGCCATCCAATCCAGAGCACCACTGCATTGAAGGCTCCATCACTGAAGAAAAGGAGGGGCTAAGCACCTCTGGGCACCCGGCAGTCCTGGCGTCCATGCTCCAAGAAGAGCTACAACAGAAAATGGTTGATTTGGTTCATTTCCTGCTCCTCAATTATCGAATGAAGTAGCCAATCGCTGAGGCAGGAATGCTGAATATTGTCATCTGAGGTTATGAAGTCCACTTTCCGGAGAATTTCATCAAATTCTCTGAGTTCATGCAGATTGTCTTTGGCATCGATCCTGCCAGGAAGTGGATCCTGCCAGCCACTGCTATGCTCTTGTCACTGCCCTGGACCTCAGCTACAGTGAGGAGCTCAATCATGGCCAGTGCTTTCCCAAGGCTGGCCTCTTGATGATCATGCTGGGCTTGATCTTCTGGGAGGGCAACTGCGCCAGGGAGGAGGTTGTCTGGGAAGTGCTGGGTGTGATAGAGGTGCATGCTGGGAGTGAGCATTACATGTTTGGAGATCCCTGGAGTCTCATCACCCAGGATTGGGTGCAGGAAGGGTACCTGTAGTACCGGCAGGTGCCCAACAGCGATCCTGCATGTTATGAGTTCCTGTGTGGCCCAAGAGCCCATGCGGAAACCAGGAAGATGAAAGTCCTTGAACATGTGGGCAATCTCAATCAGGGCAATCCCAGATCCTTCCCACTCCTATATTAAGAGTCTTTGAGAGATGAGGTAGAGAGGGAGTGAGCAGGAGTTGCAGGCAGGGGAAACGGAGGGGCAGGGCCAGTGCACATCCAGATCCCCTTCCAGCAGGTCCTCCTACCCCATGAGAAATGAGTCCTTTCTTTACTCTGTGTTTAAAGAGAGCAATCAGTGTTTAAAGCAGTGGAGGGTCGCAATAATTTGGGGAAGCCATCAGTGCATAACGTTTTGTGTTCCTGTTACTTTTGGCTGTTTTGAAAATTGAACTTTGTTTTCCTTTTGGAATTTTTCAAATTGTTCTTTCATAGAAGATTGAATTAGCTTCAGCATCTAAGTTGGGGAATGGTATTGATCACACATGTAATTTTGCTTATGAAAAGTAAGAGTTTGCCATTTTGTAAAAGAAATGGGGTCACCTTCCATTTCATTTTGCTGCTCAGAACAAGGTGGAATTAGAATGTCATTGCAATAGGAATTTTCTTGGAAATGTGAAAGAACTTTGCATTTAAATATATGGAGTTACGAAATACAGAAATTAAATTTAAAGACACTTCCTTCTTGCCCTCTTATCTTTTTGAAGTGATTTTCTAAAAAATTAAAATATATGTGTGTATGTGAATTTGCTTGGCTTATTTGAGAACATAGGGGAAACTTAATCTCAATAAATAAGAGCCACTGTTCGCTGGCACATTTGTTCCCCAAGTATTCATTGAGCATCTACTCTTTGAAAGGCCCTGGGTTAAGAGACACATTAGGGTAAGCCAGACCGACCCCGGCCCATAGAATTAGAGAGTCTGGGTGCTGAAGTCATATAATTAAGGTGGTGAGATGTCCTCTAAATCCTAAGGAACAAGTGATGGGAGGGTTGAAGGGTGGTGCTTCTGCTGAGAGCAGTGGGGTGTGAAGGCCCTGGGGTGGGTCAGTTTGGGGGTTGGGAAAACTGCAGTTCCTTCTGTGGGAGTTGGTAGTAGTGAAGCTGGGTGGTGACAGGGCCAGACTGTCAGACCATGTGACACGTGACTTAGCGCTGAGAGCAAAGCCTTGAAGGGAGAACTGTCCTGATCAGTTCTTTCTGGGTGCTGAGCAAAGCAGAGATGAATCTCCAGCTGAAGCGGGTGTGGAAGGTGTCCTGTGGTCTTGTCCTACTGCAGCTTAGCATAATGCAAGAGCCAGGTGATCAGCAATCATCCTCTGCAGGGATTTCCTGAGAAATAAGGGTGAAACTCTCATGAAGTGAGGCCCCAAGCCAGTGGCCAGGTACACATCTGCCTGGCTGGGAGAGCCAGAGTTGACCCTATTAAAATGGAATTACAATTAGGTTATCTGAAATGTAATTTGGCCAATTGTAAGGGCTTAGATTTTTTATGGTGATGAAATGGATAAAAAAAGTGATTGGGCTGGAAAAGCATCTGTGAGGGAGCGAAGAGGTTCGTCCTTGACTCAGATGCCTGGACCTTTGAGCTGTATCCAGCTGGGGAAGACTCCCCCACACCCAAATTAAATAGTAAATCATCTAGCACGAAATTTTTACTGAGTTTTATCCATGAAGCAACATTTTTGGCTGAATTGGAATTCTCTGTCATATTGCGCTGCATACTCAGAGGTTTCCTAGATCATAAGGACACTAGCAAAAACAAAATTCCCAGAGATAAGTGTAGTAGGATCTGAGGTCCAAATATACTAAAAATGCAAGTAACTGTCAATCAGTAAAAATCTAACATATGCGAGAGATTGTGTCAGGTGCTTTACAGACATTGCACACATTCCAACACTCCTACCAGACAGATCCTATCAAACCTATTTCGCAGATGAAGAACCTCAGGCTAACAGGGCATAGTAGTTTCCCATAACCACGTGGATAGTAAGCAATGGGGTCAGGACTAGATCACATGCCTTTGCCACTTGATAAGATGCATACAGGATCTTCCCACTCTCACTTTTGTAACTGCTCCTTAGAACTGTAATGTAGCTGTATGTCACAGTTGACTAAACCTTTCTTCTCCTGATGAACACGTAAGCTGTTTTCCATTTGTTGCTATGATTTAGAGAACTGAATTAATATCTCTGAACCTGAAATTCTTGGGAAAATACACATTTTTCCAATAAGAAAGGTACATTAACATGGACATTGGCTGAAAGAGGAAATGGCATGAATAGTTTCCTTTTAACAAATATTGTCAAAATTTTATTCCAAAAACACTGTACCAATTTTTTTTTTTTTTTTTTTTTTGACAGAGTGTTGCTTTGTTGCCCTGGCTAGAGTGAGCGCCATGGCGTCAGCCTAGCTCACAGCAACCTCAAACTCCTGGGCTTAAGCAATCCCACTGCCTCAGCCTCCTGAGTACCTGGGACTACAGGCATGTGCCACAATGTCCGGCTCATTTTTTCTATATATATTTAATTGGCCAGATTATTTCTTTCTATTTTTAGTAGAGACGGTGTCTTGCTCTTGCTCAGGCTGGTCTTGAACTCCTGACCTCGAGTTATCCACCCGCCTCGGCGTCCCAGAGTGCTAGGATTACAGGCGTGAGCCACCGTGCCCAGCCTGTAACAATTTATTTTCTCAGAAATCTATGTGAACATCTACACGCTAGCAAATATCTTATTTTATCAGTATTTTAAATTTTGGTGAAATTTATGAAAAAAATTTGGTAACAAAATATTGTTTCACTGTTATTTTAATTTGCATCTCCACTGTCTCTGACTAGGTTAATTCTTCCCCTAGATGAAGCTGGATTCAGGCAGTGATGGCCTGGGTAAGACCATTCCTCTAGGATTGACTTAAACATCAGAAATGCCAATAGTCCTTTTCCTTTAGAGAAGGAAAGATTTCATCAGAGTGACCAGGAGCCAGGGAAGGAGAGCAGACAGGACACCTCAGCAAGTGAGTGGTGTTGGAGGGATCCCGAGGACAGTGGTGGCCAGAGCCCAGTAGAGAGACCAGGTGGAAAGCCATGACCACAGTGCCCCAGGCAGGCTGGCACTCAGAGCTGTGCCTTCAGAGCTCAGCCCAGTAGGGAAGGACCAGAGGGAGGGAAGTGGCAAGGAGGAGGGAGGACAGGACAAGTCCCATGAATGGGCTTGGGAAAACGGGGGCCCATCGCTCGTTCCCAGCTGGAAGCTGCAGTGTGATCTGAGTGGCCAGGACTATTGGGTGGATGCAGACACCCAGCCCTCTTAGGAGCTCCCAGCTCTATCGGGAATTGTGTAGCTGGCACCCTGAATCACACTGGGTGAGTTCCCTGAAGTCCCTTGACTCTTCTAGTGGTCCGGTGCACCCTGGCCAGGATCCCAGCCTGGGAGCTGTCTTGACGTCTGTGAGGGCTGGGATTTCATCCCTTGTGTACCCTGGGCCCCCTCAAACTCCACTGAGTGGGTGGGTGGGTGCGTTGGTGACCAATACTGACAGGTGAGACAGGCCTGGAAGAGCACTGACTGGGAGAAGGCAACAGTGCGGCTGCTTGGCAGGGAAACTGGAGCAAGGACGCCCAGGGGTTAATCACCCCAGACTCCGCTGATGAGGAACTGGCTGTTGATGTGCCGGACAAAGGAGGTGACACCCTTCCTTGTCCCACTGATGGGGATGTGTGAGGCCCAGTGCAGGAAGCATCAGGCCCTGTCCTGTTGGCAGCATCCACACCTCCAAGATGGCAATTAGGCCTGGGGAGAAGACATCCATGATGACATTCTCAGGGACAGTCCAGGAGAATTCTGAAGACAGATGAGCAGTTGTGGCCCATGCCTTCCATGAAGGCAGAAGGCCCAGTGGGCGGCAACCTCCACACTTTTAATCAGCCAATGGAACCCTCTGGTATTTTGATCCATCCATTCATTGACCAAGCAAACAGTTATTGAACATTTATTGAGGAAAAACAACAAGTAAACCAAAGAAGGGTCCAGTTACTTAATTCTGTCTGCTGCAGGGACGGTGGTGAGGTGGAGACACATGTGAGAGTTTTAGGAAGTCGGGGTCTGTGAAATGATGGGGAGAATCTTTAATGATCTGACTTTTGGGATTACTGACTAGGTGGAAGCCACTCAGCTTAGCTGAAGGTGATGGGGAAGGAGGAAGTTGTGGTCATCATGGGATGAGGAAGAGTAGGGAGGATGAGGTCAGTGGGGACAGTGCAGATAGGGAGGTGCTGTGGCCCATGTGGGTGGAGGTGTCCACTGTGAAATTGGGTCTGTCTATGTGGCAGGAGCCATGACTGGACCTGAGGTTTGTCTGCATCAACAGAGGTCACTTCAGGACACGGATTTAGGTTAAGCAGAGTGCTGTGTAGATAGTGGCCTACATGCTTGTAATACTTTGCATTCCCCATGGAAATAGAAGCAAGAATAGAAGGGAGGAGGGGAGCTGGTTGTGTAACTCCTGGAGTCTGTGGGTCTGACAACCCGGAAATCAGTGGTCTCAGAATAGGTGAAGATGGATATCCGAGCTTGGAAATTGAGAGAATTCACCCTCCTTCCACTTGTTTTGTTCTTTGGAGGCTCTAAGTGGCTGCCATATTGCTGTGGGCTATCTTCTTTACTCAGTCTATTGACTGAAATGCCAACCTCCTTCAAAAACACCTTCACAGACACATTCAGACACAATGTTTGACCAGATATCTAAGCCCAACCAAGGCGGAACAAAAAATTAACCATCATCAGTCAAACCCGTCTCCACTTGGCACCCATATGCAGCTGCTTAGACCATACCTAAGATCCAAATAAAAACAATAGCGAGGTCGTGATTCTGCCTAACTTAACACAACAGTCCTGCACACAAATGGAAAAATAATAATCGTTTCCCCAGAAGAGGAGTTAAGTTCCTTCAATGAGGCATTTCTTGTGCTGATATCCCATAACTTAAATAACATGATATAAAATCAATAATACTTAAATACTGATAGGAAGTCAACTCATCTATGTTACATGATAAGGGAGTAAAGGAGGAAAGAAAATAAAGGTATTTGCTATAAATATATGTATATGTATAGATACACAACAAGTGTATTTGTGAAATATAACAGGGTAGTGGGCTTTTGAAGTCATAGTTAAGAGTACCAGGTACGTGACAATACTTTGCAGGGCTGGGGTTCTGTAGAAGACTGTATATGCTCTGAATCAGTATCCAATATATGGTATGGTTTCTGTCTTAGCCAGGATTCAAAGGTCCAGGAATTAAGGGGTGGAAGTGGGCATGACACCACTCACCTTACCCCTAGTGACCTACCAGCAAAAGGTTTGCTTCCTGTTCTCACAACAAACTTATGCTCTGCTGGCCTAGAAGTCTTAGCTCCAGGTGGAGGAATGCTTCCTCCAGGAGACACAGCAGTGATTCCACTCAACTGGAAGTGAAGACTGCCACCAGTCACTTTGGGCTCTTCATGCCTCTGACTCAACAGGCTAAGAGTTACTGTGTTAGCTGGGGTGGCTGATCTGAACAACAAAGGGGAAACTGGATTGCTACTCCACCATGGAGGCCACGAAAAGCATGTCTTGGATACAGGAGGTCCCTCTGGGAGTCCTGTAGCATTGCCATGTCCTGTGATTATGGTCAGTGAGAAATTACAACAACCCAATCCAGGTAGAACTAGGAATGGCCAACCTTATAAGAGTGAAGTTTGGGTCACCCCACCGGCTTAATAACCACAGACAGCTGAGGTGCTGAAACCAAAGGGAATACAGAATGGGCAGTAGAAGGTAGTTAGAAATACCAGCTACTACTATGTGACCGGTTTCATAAACAAGAACCATAGTTTATAGGAGTAGTTCCTCATTTTGTTATGAATACCTTTGTCATCAAAATGCCTTTCAGTTAGATACAAGTTGTTGTGTATAACAATACCTCTCTTTTTATTGCTGAGTAATGTACTGCTGTGTGGCTGCATCACAGTTTGTTTATCCGTCACCCATGGAAGGTTAGGGGTTTGTATACAGATTTGGGCAAATATGAATAGGGCTGCCATAAACATTCAGGTGTAGGTTTTTTTTTGTGAGCATACAGTTTTGTTTCTCCCAGGAGTGGCATTGCTCAGTCATATGTAAGTGTGTGTTTATAAGACATTACCCAATCCTTTTTCACATTGGCTTTAACATTTTAGTTTCTCACACTAATGCATGAGATTTCAAGTTGTTCTTTATCCTCGTTAGCACTGTAAGTACTTTTATTTTAATCATTTGCAAATGTGTGTCATAGTATCTCATTTTATTTCAATTTGCATTTTTTAATGGTCAATTATGTAAGACAATTTCATGTGCACATTGGCCATTATATGCCCACTTTGGTAAAGCGCTTTTGGAGGTATTCTGTCCATTACTAAAACTGGATCATTTGTTTTCTAATTTTCAAGATCTGAGAGCCCTTTATGTATTCCAGATACAAATCCTTCGTTGGATATATGATCTGCAAATATTTTCTTCCCAGTGTTAGCTTGCCTTTTTTACTTTTATTCTGTCTTTCTCAGATCAAATGTTGTTAATTCTCAGGAAGTCTAATTGAATTTTTGTCCTTTAGGAATCATGCTTTTGGTGTCATGTTCAAGATCTCTTTGCCTGTGGCAGGTCATGAGATTTTCTCCCATACTTTGTTTAAAAGTCTTATTCTTTTTATTTAACATTTAGTTATATGATACATTCCTTAAAAATGGGTGTCTAACTGTTCCAATACTATTTTTTGAAAATACCCACTGTTTTCAATTTAATTGTCTTAGAAATCTTTGTAAAACTACAGGCCATACTTGTGTAGGGCTATTTCTGTATTCTCTAATCAATTTCATTCAGCTATGTGTCTATCCTTGAGCCAATATCATAGTGTCTTGATTACTGTAGCATTATCTTAAAGTTAGATAGTGTAATTGCACTTGTATCTCATGCTTAGATTCAAATAAACCATAAATGGGAAAAAAAAGATTTTTAAAAAATCAGCTAACATACGTCTTCCAATTTTATTCTACTTTTGAAAATTATTTTTTTCTTGACAAATAAAAATTGTATATATTTAAGGTGTACAACCTGATGTTTTGATATACATATACATCGTGAAGTGATTAGCACAATTAACATCGACTCATATAGTTATTATTTTGTATGTGTAGCAAGAACATTTAAGATCTACTCTGTTAGATAATTTCAAGTATACAGTTCATTACCATTGACTATAGTTATGGTGTTGTACATTAGATCTCCAGAACGTATTCATCTAACTGAAAGTCTGTACCCATTGACCAAAATTCCCCCATTGCTCCCAACCCTAGACCTGGGCAACCAACTTTCTACTCTCTGTTTCTACGAGTTTGACTTCTTTAGATTCCACATGTAAGTGAGATAATGTGGTATTTGTCTTTCTGTGCATGGCTTATTTCTCATAGCATAGTGCCTTCCAGATTCATCCATGTTTTCACAGATGGCAGGATTTTCTTCTTTTATGTTTGGATATCACTCACATTTTCTTTATCCATTTATTTTTTGTTGACACTTAGATAGTCTCCATTTGTTGACTATTGTCAATAACACTACAATGAACATGAGAGTGCAAATACCTCTCTGAGATCCTGATTTCAATTCCTTTGGATATATAACCAGAACTGAGATTGCTGGGACACAGGAGAGTTCTACTTTTATTGTTTTAAGGGATTTTCACGCTATTTTCCATGAGGACTGTGCCAATTACCATTCCCAGCAACAGTGTACAAGGGTTTCCTGTTCTGCCTATACTCACCAACACTTGTTATCATTTCATTTTGGATAATGGCCATCCTAACAAGTGTGAGGCGGTAACTCAATGTGGTTTTGATTTTCATTTCTGTAATAATTAGTGATGCTGAGTACTTTGATATATACCTGTTGGTCACTTGTAGGTCTTTTTCAGAGAAACATCTATTCAGATGCTTTGCCTATTTTAAGTTGTTTCTTTTCTTTGCCATTGAGTTGTATGAGTTGCTTATAGGTTTTGAATATAAGCCTCCTCTCAGATATATGGTATGCAAGTATTTTCTCCCAGTCTGTAAGTTGCCTTTTCTTGTCATTGATTTTTTCCCCTGCTGTACAGAAACTTTAGTTTGATATAGCTCCATTTTTTTGTTTTTGCTTTTGTTGTCTGTGCTTTTTGGAGTCATAGGCATAAAGCCAATGCCAAAACCAATGTCAAGGATTTTTTCTTGTATGTTTTCATCTATCTTTTCAATGTGCCATTGCATTTGCTTTGATGGTATTTTGTTGAGGATTTTTGCATCTATATTCATGTGAGGTATTCGTCTATAGTTCTCTTTTTGTTGTTGTTGCTTCTTTTCCTGTCTTTCGTATCAGGGTGATGCTGGCTTCATAGAAAGGGTTAGGAAGGATTCCCTCCTTGTCAATATTATGGAATATTTTCTCTACAATAGGTGTCAGTTCTTCTTTGTAGGTTTGGTAGAATTCAGCTGTGAATCTGTGTGGTCCCAGGCTTTTGGTATTGGGATATTTTTTTATGAATCCTTCAATCTCGCCGCTTGCTATTGGTCAGGTAAGGATTTCTATTTCTTCCTGATTCAAGCCTGGGAAGTTGTGTGTTTCCAAAACTGTATCTACTTCCTCTAGATTTACTAGTTTGTGTGTAGAGGTTTTCATAGTAGTCTTGGATGGTATTGTTTATTTCTGTGATATGAATTGTAACATATTGTCTTTATTTCTGATGGAGCTTATTTGAACTCTTTCTTTTCTATTCCTCCTTAGGCTATCTACTGGCCTATTGGTTTTGTTTATCTTTTCAAAGAGTGAAGTTTTCATTTCTTTGATCCTATGGCAGTTTCTTTGTTTCAATTTTGTTTAGTTTTGCTTTGACCTTTATTTCGTTTCTTCTGGTAGCTTTGGATTTGGTTTCTTCTCCTTTTTCTGGTTCCTTGAGGCGTGACATTAGGTTGTTAATGTGTGATCTTTATGTCTTTTTCATGTCGGCTTTGAGTGCTGTGAATTTTCCTCTCAGCACTGCTTTTCCTGTGCTCCAGCGATTTTGGTAGCTTGTGTCATTTTTGTCATTCAATTTAAAAAAGATTCTGACTTCCATCTTGAATTTTTCATTGACCCAAGGATCCTTCAGCTGAAGGTTTCTAAATCTTCATGTATTTGTGTAGTTTTGAGAGTTCTCCTTGAAGTTGATTTCTACTTTCATTCCACTGTGGCCTGAGAAGATACATGGTATGAATTTAATTTTTTTTAATTTCCTGAGACTTGTTGTGTGCTCTAGAATGTGATCTATCTTGGATTATGTCCCATGTGCTGATAAGAGGAACCTATATTTTGTAGTTTTGGGGGTAGAATGTTCTGTAAGTATCTTAGGTCCAATGATTGGTCTGGTTCTGTCAGTGGAGTGTAGAAGTCCCTGGATATTATGATGTTGCTGTTTGTTTCTTTCCTTAAGTCTAGTAGTATTTGTTTTATGACTCTGGGAGCTACAGTTTGAGGGGCATATACATTTATAATTGTTACATGTTGTTGAATTGATCCCTTTATCATTGTATAGTGACCATTTTTGTCCTTTTTTACTGTTTTTGATTTAAAGTCTGTTTCAACTGGTGGAAGAGTAGATATTCCTGCTTCCTTTTGGTTTCCATTTGTGTGGAATATTTTTTTCCACTTCATTACCTTCAGTCTATGAAAATCTTTACAAGTTAAACAAGCTTCTTGAAGACAGAGTATATTTGGGTTGTGCTTTTTTAATCTATTCCACCAATCTGTGTCTTTTAAGTGGGGCATTTAGACCATTTACATTCAATGTTAATATTGATATGTTAGATATTACATGAGTATCATGTTGATTGCTACCTAGTTGCTTTGTTTTCTCCCTTGTGTTACAGTTTCACAAAGGCTGTGAGTTTTTACTTTTGGTTGTTCCTACACTGTTTAGTGTCAATTTTTTTGTTCAACATATAGAGTACTTTTAAGCATTTCTTATAGGCCAAATCTAGTGGTGACAAATTCTGTTAGTGTTTATTTATAATTTTTTTAATAGCCCTATATAAGTATAATTGATTTTTCTGTGCTGACTTTATACACTGTAAGCTTGCTGAGCTTACAGTTTCTTTTGGGTTTTCCCTTGCTCCCTCTCAGGCTGCTAGATATGAAAAGTCCCACAGTGTGCCAGGCCAGAAAGTGCACCTCATGCCTTCCCAATTCGGTACCCACACTGCCAGAGGTTCTTCCAAGTACCAAGTGCCTCACCCATTAAAGAGGCCATCAGCTGGGCAGCCAGCCTGAGACCTTAGTCCCCAGGAGGCAGAGACTAGAATCTTTATATGTTCTTTGTACCAGAGAGGAGACTAAAGACAGTTATGCCCAGTGTCCGCTGTGTGCTGGACTCTGACTGGTGTCCAAGAAAACTGGTGAAGTTAGAGGGAGGCAAGATCTCTGGATAATTCTACTCCCACTAACCTTGGACCCATTGCAGCCATAGATTTCACTCTGGTCAGCCATTAGGCAAAATAGTGGAAAGGAAAATGTGGGAAGAGATGAAAAGAGAAAAGAGTATACCAGATCTCTAGGCTGTGTATCAAGATTGCAGAAAGAGATCGGCTATATAGAAGCATTGGGGAAAGAAAGAAAGCAAAAGCAATCCTTTGGCTAGGAGAGAGAGTTCATGAAATTCTTAGTCTCTGCTTTGATTTTGTTTCTAATACAGAAATCTGACTTGTCAGTGTTCTGGAGGTGCTGTGAAAGGAAAATTAAGACCTCAGTCAAGCAGAGAGACAGCAGGAAATTCAGAACTAGACATCCAGATCAACCTGGTGCCCCAAAGAGGCCACACACACCCCAAGCTGCAGAAAAGGCTATTTTAGGGCAGTGTCGTCCTGCAGAGCACCCACCCCTACCTAAGGCTTCATTTACCTCCCTGGGACTATCTACATGTTTCAGTCATTAATGATGAGTTTCTCCACTCCCTCTACTCACACTGTTAGCTCCAGAAGTCCTCTTCTCTCCTTCATTCCAACAGCTAGACATGAGTAACTCTTGACATAATCAGAAACAAGGGCTGCAAATACAAGATAGACCATTAAGGAGAAAAAATAGGTCCTTGGTCCAAGCACCAGACAGTATTATTTAAATACATGCTGCCCATTTTTAATATAAAGATACTAAGCAGCACTGAAGAGAGGAGGAAAGGAGAAGATTAAGAAACCAAGACACTCAGCTAGAAGGTGCATAGCCAGTGCCTCAGACCTGCATGGAATGGTAACTGCCCACTCCCAGCCCCATTTCTGTGTGACAGACTTCCTCTACTCTCTCACAGATCTGTGCTCTGCAAAACAACCACCAGAGGATGAGTCTGACACTGTGAGGAATTATGGTGGATTGATTGAAGGGAAAATCTGACACTGATTGCAATTGGTTATAGAAAACCAGCTTGAAATAATTTTCTGAGAAAATATTAACCCTGCTTTTGAAAAAGGAAGAAAAGAAAGAAGGAAGGGACAGAGGATGGGAGGAAGGGAGGAAAGGAAGAGAAGAGAAATATTTTCAAATAAAAGAACCATGAAGCAAATAAGTGACAAGAAAGGGCCTGCTTTTGAAAGGATGGAAAAATGGAAGGAAAAGGAGAAGGAAGTAAGAATACGAATGAGAATTTGGCATAGACTCAGGAAATATAAATGTCAGCTCTAATAACAAAAGGTTTCTAACTAATATTTCAGCCATCCATCAATTTATACAAATGACATCACATTGCTCGTATAATGCTTTGGATTGTTTTTTCAAAACAGCTTCATCTGGGACAAAATACTTGCATGCTACGTATCTGATAAAGGGCTCGTAACTAGAACCTATGTAGAACTCAGGAAAATCAGCAAGAAAAAGGAAAAACAACCCCATTAAAAAGTAGGCAAAAAACATGAACAGAGACTTTTCAAAACAAGACAGACTAATGGCCAACAAACATGAAAAATGCTCAACATCTCTAATCATCAGGGAAGTGCACATCAAGACCACAGTGTGATATCTCTTGTCTCCAGTGAGAATGGTCTTTATCAGAAAGTCCCAAAACAATAAATGTTGGCGTGGATGCAGAGAGATAGGAACACTCATATACTGCTGGTGGGATTGTAAACTAGTACAACCTCTGTGGAAAGTAATATGGAGAGACCTCAAGAGCTACAGGTGGAACTACCATTTGACCCAGCGATCCCATTACTCAGCGACTACCCAAAGAAACAAAAAACATTCTATAAAAAACACATCCGCACTTGAATGTTTACAGAAGCACAATTCACAATCACAAAGATGTGGAAACAATCCAAATGGCCATCAATACACGAGTGCATTAACAAAATGTGGTATATGTATACCATGGAGTTCTACTCGGCCACACAAAAAAATGGTGAACCTCTTATATTACCTTGGAAGGAGCTGGAGCCCATTCTACTAAGTGAAGTATCCCAAGATTGGAAAAACAAGCACCATATGTACTCACCATCAAATTGGTATTAAGTGATCAACACCTAAGTGCACAGATAATACTAACTTTCATCGGGTGTCGGGCAGGTGGGCGGGGTAGGAGCAGATGGGTATACTCATACTAATGTGTGCGGTGTGCCCCGTCTGGGGGATAGACATTCTTGAAGCCCTGACTCGGGTGGGGCAAAGACAATGTATGTAACCTAAACATTTGTATCCCCAAAATATGCTGAAATAAAAAATTAATTAATTAAATTAAATTTGAAAAAAATAAATTCAAAACTAATAAAAAATAAAAATAGCTTTATTGAGATATAATTCAAATACATAAAAAAACCCCACCCATTTAAAGTGTACAGTTCAGTGGCTCTTAGGATGTTCACAGAAGTGTGCAACCATCACTGCAGTCAATTTTAGAACATTTCCATCACCCTAATAAGAAACCCTGTAGCCATTCAAGTTCACTGTCTGTTTCCTTCCAACCTCACACCGCCAGCCCTAGGCAATCACAAGTCTACTTTCTGTCTCCATAAGTTTTCCTATTCTGAGCCTTTTGTATAAATAGAATCATATAACATGTGGTCTTTGGTAAATGGCTTCTTTTACTTAGCATGATGTTTTAATCTTCATCTATGTTGCAGCATGTATCACAACTTCATTCTTTTTAGAGTCAGATAATATCCCACTATATGGATATACCACTTTGGGATGATCTTCCCATCCTTTGACGGACATTTTGGTTGTTTCTACCTTTTGGATATTGTGAGTGGTGCTGCCATAAACATTTCTGTACAGGTTTTAGGATGGACATATGTTTTCATTTCTTTTGGGGGTAGGAGTGGAATTGTTGGGTGACCTAGTGTTTACCTTTCTGAACAACTGCCAAACTCTTTTCCAAAATGGCTGCACCAGTTTACAATCCCACCAGAACATACTATGGTTCCAATTTCTCTACATCCCCACTGACTCTTCTTTTTTTTTTTTTTTTT
>JAPYYL010000031.1:9617446-9635829 GCA_028534055.1 Eulemur mongoz | reverse complement strand
CACCAATTGGATGTCAGATTGAGGTGGGGGGTGGGGGAGGGGATGGGGGTATGCCTACACAATGAGTGCATTGCGCACCGTTTGGGGAGTGGTAACACTTGAAGGTGCTGACTCGGGAAGGGGGGGTGGGGAAGGGAGGGATATATACCTACATGATGGGTGCAATGCGCACGACCTGGGGAACAGACACGTCTGGAGCTCTGGCTTGGGGGGCAGGGCGGAACAGGAGCAACGTATGTAGCCTGAAATTCTGTATCCCCCATAACAAGAGGAAATAAAAAAAAAAATAAATAAATAAAAAAAATAAAAAAAATGAAATATCTAAATAAGCATGACACGAAAAATTGTAGCTGTGTATTATATGAAGTAACCGCTAAGTCATGGAATGAACTCTGAAATTTGAATTGCTTAACACAAGAAAAGCTTACTTTTCATGCATATAAATTCTGATGTAGTTTGTTAGGGGCTCTCAAGTTACCCAGGGGCCCAGGCTGCTTCCTGCTTGTGACTCGACCATCTCACATGGAGTTGCCTTGCTTGCCATTGAATGGAGGGAAAATGTGAGGAAATGCAGCCCTGGCTCTCCAGTTCCTGCATGTGACAAACAAGGCATCTGCTCGTGACCCATTGAAAATGGATAGTCACATGACCCTTCCTCATTACAAGTGGACTGCACTGTTCCCATATGTCCAGGAAGGACAGGAAGGCAAGATGTGTAAGAGCTCTTAAAATCCTTGCCACAAAGATTTTAACTGTTACATAGTAGGTGCTCAACAAAAAGCAATGGCGATAACGTGTTATGTCAACACCTTTACTGCTGGGAGAAGTTTCTAAGAAGGCCAGATTTTGCCCAAGCTCTCCAACTTTTTAAAGTACCTACTACATGACAGGTGCTTTCAATTGCAGGATCACATGTAGTTTTCCAAGGATCCTGTAAATCTCAACATGAAGGCTTTGTCTTCTTCACTCAATGGCACTTTTCCGCATCATCATCTGTCATCCCAGTAGGCTGAGGACTTTCGCTTTTCATTTTATGTAGGGGCAAAATCTTAATCTGTGAGTCTCTGCTACCCTCTGCATGACTGAACATCTGCACAGGATGTCCCTAGACACACTGAAAGCCAGGACTTTCCTATGGGGCAGATACATAGAGCAGAATCAGTGGAAAGACGATTATTCCTTCATTTTTAATCTGAGGTGGCATGTCTACTAAGGAACCGCTTTTTACTTCTGAAGAGGACAGCAGAATTTTAGGAATTCAGCTTCAGGAGATATTTGCTTCATGGTGATTTCCATAGTCTTTCCGCATTTACCAATGTAAAGGAGATACTATGAACTGAACTGTGTCCCCCTGCCCAAAATTTATATGTTGAAGCCCTATGCCCCAATGTGATGTATGTGTAGATAGGGCCTTTCAGAAGTAATTAGGGTCAAATGAGGTCATGAGTATGGGGCCCTGATGTTGGGATTAGTGCCCTTATAAGAAGAAACAACAGAGAGGTTTCTTGCTCTCTCTGTCACTCTCTGCCACGTGTACACACAGAGAGGGCACCTGTCCACAAGCCAGGAAGACAGCCCTTTCCAGGGATCAAATCTGCCAGTTCCTGGTTTCAGACTTCCCAGCCTCCAAAAGTGGGAGGAATAAATATCTGCTTTTTAAGCCTCACAGTCTATGGTATTTTGTTCTGGCAGTCTAAGCTGACTAATATGAGAGGATTTCGTTTTTGATCACCCTGGAAAGCTCCTTAATCTATGTATGTGCTCCGTTACCAGTTCAAATAAGGCACCCTGTTAAAATCCTATTGTAAATATCATGGGGTCGTTTAAAAACTTTACCTCTAACTTCAGAGTTATATCTCAGGAACTGGTCTAAATTGTGAGGCAATCAGACTCCACTCAGTAGCTTATTCTGAAAACATTTGGGAAATGTGATGAAAACATCCAACAAGACGATCAGGTATCTAAAAGTCACTATTCAAAGTCAAAGGGACTTTTGCTATCAGAGGGGCTCCATGGTGAGGGAGAGGGACAGCTAAAGGATTTCTGCAGAGAGTAGAAATACTCTGTATTGAGCAAGGAACAGTGACTCTGGGCAGTGCCACTGGTAGCAGGGCCCAGCCTTTAGAGGTTGCAGCCACTGAGGGCTGTGCAGCAGGCCAGATTCCACAGTTGGACAGGTAGGCCCACAGGGCAAGATTCAGGAAAAGGCACGGTAATGCAGTAAAGTACTGGTACTACACAAAAATGCTGGCATCTGGGAAGGTATGGCTCTCAAGGAAACACATACAGTCACTAAATTGTATTTGGTTCACTTTGCCATCATCCTTCTTCCCTTCATCATTACAGGTGGCCATTAGGAAATGCTATAGACCGGGAGCTCAAACAACAGATATTTATTTTCTCATAGTCCTAGAGTCTGGAAAGTCTGAGATCAGGGTGCCAGGGTAGTTATGTTCTGGTGAGGACCTCCTTTCTGGCTTACAGATGGCCACCTTCTCTGTGTGTCCTCATGTGGAAGGGAGATATAGGAAGAAACAGCTACTTCTCTGGTGGCTCTTCTTGTAAGAACACTAATCCCATCATGAGGGCTTCACCCTAATGGCCTCAACTTAACCGAATTACCTCCCAAAGGCCCTACCACCAAAGACCACATTGGGGCTTACGGCTTCAATGTATGAATTTTGGGGGACACATTTCATTCCATAGCACATTTTTGGGCCTGCTTTTAGTACCTGGACCACAGTCCTTGTTTTGTTTGCCTGAGAAACATTATGGAATCATGAGAAGATAAATGAAGCAAGAACAAGGTCTGCTTCAGGTTGGGAGGAGTGGTAATGGTGTGGGCTCTAGATGAATTCAGACCATATGCATTAGTTTCCTAGGGCTGCCAAGACAACGTGCCATGGACAGGGAATTTTAAACAACAGAAATGTATTGTGTCATTGCCTGGAGGCTGGAAGTCCATGATCAAAGTGATGGCAGGGTCTGTTTGTTCTGAATCCCCTTTCCTTGGTTTTGGAGATGGCTGTCTTCTCCCTGAATCTCCACAGGGTCTTCCCTCTGTGTGTGTCTGGGTCCTAATCTTCTCTTCTCATAAGGACACCAGTCATTAAAATAGAAGCCACCCTAATGACCTCATTTTCTTCAGTGACCTCTTTAAAAACCGTATCTCCAAATAGAGTAACACTGTGAGGTACTGCGGGTTAGGAATTCAGCATATGGATTTTAGGGCAGACACCATTCTGTCCATAATGGCAGAGGATCTAGTCCCAATCCTATTGCTTGCTAGTCACGTGGTTATGGGAATCTACCAAGCTGTGTGAGCCTGAGGTTCTTCATCTGCGAAACAGGTTCAATAGCATCTGCCTGGTAGGACTGTTGGATTGTGTGCAATGACTGTAAACCACCTGACACAGTTCCTGGCATATGTTAGATCTTTACTGATTGACAGTCATTTGCATTACTAGTATATTTGGACCTCAGATTCCACTACACTTACCTCTGGGAATTTTGTTTTTGCTAGTGTCGTTATTATCTAGGACACTTCTGAGTATGCAGTGCAATAGAACAGGGAATTCCTATTCAGCCAAAAGTGTTGCTTCATGGATAAAACTCAGTAAAAATTCCCTTCTAGATGATTTACTATTTAATTTGGGTGTGGGGACATCTTCCTCAGCTGGATACAGCTCAAAGCTCCTGGCATCTGAGTCAAGGACCAACTCCTTCCCTCCCTCCCAGCTGCTTTTCCAGCCAAACTGCTTTTTATATCCATGTCATCACCACCCAAAAATCTAAGCCCTTACATTTGACCTAATTACACTTGAGATAAGCTAATTAAAATTCCATTTTTATAGGGTCAGCTCTGGCTCTCCCTGCCAGGCAGATGTGTACCTGGCCAGTAGCTTGGGGGCTTCACTTCATGAGAGATCCACCCTGTCTCTCAGGAAATCCCTGCAGAGAATGATTATCGATCACCTGGCTCTTGCACTGTGTCTAGTCACAGTGGGACAAGAGCAAAGGACACCCTCCACACCCACCCCAGCTGGAAATTCCTCTGCTTTGCTCAGCATCCAGAAGGAACTGCTCAGGGCAGTTCTCCCTTCCAGGCTTCGCTCTCAACCCGAAGTCACAAGTCACATGGTCTGACAGTCTGGCCCTGCTACCACCCAGCTTTATTTCAACCACTCCCACAGAAGGAACTGCAGTTTCCCCAAGCCCCAAACCACGCTGGCTCAGGGAAGGCTTAGAGGACATCTCACTACATTAATTCTAAGACTACAACTCCCAGCCTTTCTACTTATATGGGCAGGGGTGGGTCTGGCTTAGCCTAGTGTATCTGTTAACCTAGGGCCTTTCAAAGAGCAGATGGTCAATGAATATTTGGGGAATAAATGTGCCGGTGAGCAGTGTCTCTTATTTATTGAGATTAAATTTCCCCTATGTTCTCATATAAGCCAAGCAAATTCACATGCACATATATATTTTAGTTTTATAGAAAATCATGGGGAAAAGGATAAGGTGGCAATAAGGAAGTGTCTTTAAATTTTATTTCTCTATTTCATAATTCCATGTATATAAATGCAATGTTCTTTAACATTTCCAAGAAAATTCCTATTGCAATGACATTTCAATTCCACCTTGTTCCAAGCAGCAAAGTAAAATGGAAGGTGACACCATTTCTTTTACAAAATGGAAAACTCTTACTTTTGATAAGCAAAATTACATGTGTGGTCAATATCATCCCCCATCTTAGATGCTGAAGCTAATTAAATCTTCTATGAAAAAAACAAAATTTGAAAAACTCCAAAAGGAAAACAAAGATCAATTTCCAAAACACCCAAATGTAACAGGAACACAAAAGATTATGCACTGGTGGTTTCCCCAAATTACTGCGACCCTCCACTAGTATAAACACTGACTGCTCTCTTCAAACACAGAGTAAAGAAAAGACTCATTTCTCATGGAGCAGGAGGAGCTGCTGGAAAGGTATCTGGATGTGCACTGGACCTGCCCCCCCATTGGCCCTTCCTGCAGCTCCTGCTCACTCCCTCTCTATCTCACCTCTCAAAGCCTCTTCATACAGGAGTGGGAAGGATCTGGGGTTGCTCTGATTGAGCTTGGCCACATGCTCAAGGACTTTCATCTTGCTGGTCTCAGCATGGTCTCTCAGGCCCCACAGGAACTCATAACATGCAGGATCGCTGTTGGGCACCTGCCAGTACTCCAGGTACCATTCCTGCACCCAATCCTGGGTGTTGAGCTTCCGGAGCTACCGTACATGTAACGCTCACTCCCAGCATGCACCTCTATCACATGCAGCACTTCCCAGACAACCTCCTCCCCGGCGCAGTTGCCCTCTAAGAAGATCAAGCCCAGCATGATCATCAAGAGGCCAGTCTTGGGAAAGTGCTGGGTATCATTCAGCTCCTCCCTGTAGGTGAGGCCCAGGGCAGTGACAAGAACATAGCAGTGGCTGGCAAGATCCACTTCCTTCACATCAATGCCAAACAACAGCTGCATGCACTCAGAGGCTTTGAAAAAGATCTCAGGGAAGTGGTCTTGATAATCTCGGATGACAATATTCAGCATTTCTGCCTCAGTGATGGGCTCCTTCATTCAATACTTGAGGAACAGGAAATTAACCAAATCAACCATTTTCTATTGTAGCTCTTCTTGCAGCACAGACGCCGGGACTGCCGGGTGCTGGGAGGTGCTTTGCCCCTCCTTTTCTTTGATGATAGAGCCTTCAATTCAGTGGTGCTCTGGATTGGAGGGCAGGCCAGTGGGAGAGGAGGAGGCTCCCTGAGGACTCAATTCTGCAGCAGCAACCTCTTCCAGGGTGCCCAGGGTGACCGTAGAGGAGGAGGCAGCCACCCCCTCCTCCTTACCCCCAGGAGCCTGTGCACCCACCAGGCCCTGAGCCTCTCTTACAGCCTGAGGGCATTGATTCCTCTGAAGGAATTGGGGAGGTATGATGGCTGTGGTCAGGGACAGCAGGCAGGAGTGTGCCCAGGAGCTGGGTGATGGGGACCCAGTAACCTGGGAAGAGAGGGAGCTTGTCAGTGGCCTCAGTGAGAACCACACCCTGAGAGCTCTTCCAAAGTGCAACCTACAGGCCTTCTCCTTAGGTGATGCCCTGGGACCTCCCAGGGCTCCTCTCCTCCTGGTCATCCTGTCCCCTGAGCACATGAACAAAAAAAAGAAATGGCTCCTCAGGTGCAGCTGGCCTGCAGAGTGTGAGGCTCCAGAGCTGACTCTCAGTGGGTGGGCCCGGGTACTACTTGGTCCCCTCTGTCCTGGGAAACATTCAGAGTATGTTCCTCACCTTGACTCCTGGCATGGCCTGGGCCTCCTCTGCTCTGTGACCTGAGGACACTGTCTCAGACTGAAGTCTCACTGTGGGTTCCTGGAGCCCCTTTATGGGGAAGTGAGGGGCTCTCTGGCTGCAGATACATACACAGCCCTGGTACCCCTAGTGCTGTCAGGAGGGTGGGGCAGGCTCTGTGATGTCACCACCATTCTAGGGCCAGCACATCTGGTCACGCATGCTTGGGTCCTCCCAGGGCCAACAACTGGCATAGGGGATGCACAGTCTCTCTCTATCAGGGGTACTAGGTCCCCTCACTCATCCCCCTGTACCCTCACCTCAATGATGCCTAGCAGGCTTGGGACTCTTTCCTGTGCCAACCTGGAGCTGTGACCTTCAGACCAAAGTTGTAACCACACTCAGCCACTTCAGGCAATAGTGAGGAAGCACCAGGTCTGGCCACACCTCCTGGAGCTGACTGTGGGGACAGCGTGTTTCTGTGAGGCCTCCACTGTTCTGGAGTGGGGTATCCCTAGTCTTCCCTCACACCAATGTGTTCACCTTCCTCATGGCCGTAAAGAAGCGTGGATGTACCACATGTGGCTACCCTGCCCAGGATCTCCCAGGGATGAAAGCATGGACAAGGTTGGGGCCCCTCTGTCCTGGGATCCTGGGTCTCCATCCACCTGTTGTCTCCCAGCAGGGTCTGGGCATCTCCCTCTGCTCACCTGAGGCCGTGCTCACTATACCAAGCCCCTGCCCTCCCTTAGACCTGGAGGTGACTGTCAAGATGCACGTACCAGGCCACCCTTCACGGGGCCTCCCAGGGTTGACAGAAGGACAGGCATCTGTGGGGTTCTCCCCTATCCTAAAATCTAGGACTCCCTCCCCTATTCCTTTTCTCTGTGTTCTCAACTTGGCTTCCTGGTACAGCCTGAGTCCCTTCCACTCACACCAATGATCTTACTTCTCTGTAAGCTCTGCGGCGCAAGTCAGTGGATGTCACATCTGGACCCCATAGCCGGGCTTCCCAGGGCTGACACTGGGAGTGGAAAGGGATGGGCGGTGGGAGGCCTCAGTCCTCCATCAGGGTCCTAACCTTGATGCCAGGCAGAGTCTGGATGCCCAACCTCTACACCCCTGACTCAGCCACAGTTCACAGCAGGCTCTGATTCCCAGAGTCCCCTGAGGTGTAATGGGGAGGGCCTCATCCCAACATGTCTGCCCCGGGCTGGCGTAGAGCTGAAATAGGACAAAGCTGGATTATTTGGGACCCTCTACTTGGAGTGGGGACCTCCTCAGCCCACCCTTATCATCTGACCTCATTCTTAACAGTGCCTTGGTGCTCTCCCCTACACCGATCTTAAGTCTGGATCTCAGACCAAGGGCTCCTCTGTCAGCCCCCCATATGCAAGTCAGTGGACATCACATCTGGCCCTCTACACCGGGCTTTCACAGGCTGACAGCAGGAACAAGGATGGCCTGTTGGACCCCTTATCGGGAAGTGGTGCAGCCTGGATCCCCACCTCTGTGGCCCTTAGTCTGCCAGGTAACAACAATGTTCTGACTCCCAGAGTCCCCTGAGAAAGAAGTTGGGGGGAAGGGGCGCAGCCTGACATGTCTGCCGGGCTGTGGTCCATAACCGACAGCAGAGGTGGAGCTTGATGATTTGGGGACCCTCTATGTGGGATGGGGCCCCCCTCAGTCCGCCCTCATTGGCTCACCTCACTCTTAACAGAGCCTGGGTCCTCTCCCCTCTGCCGATCTGAAGTCTGCCCCCAAGACTAACGGCCTTGCCTGTCAGCCCTCCAGACCCAAGTCAAGTAGGTTGGCACTTACCTCTGGGCCCTGTACCCAGAGCTTCCTAGGGCTGACAGTACGGGCAGAGCTGGATTATTTGGGGACCCTCTACGTGGGGTGGAGGCCTCTTTCATCCACCCTCTGCGTCTCACCTTGAGTCCTAACTGAGCCTGGGCCCTCTCCCTTCTGCTGATCTGAAGCCTAACCCTCAGACCCAGGCCATCATTTCAGTCAGCGCCCTGGCGGAAGTCAGTGGATGTTACATCCGGGCTCCACATCCATGGCTTCCTGAGGCTGAAGCAGGTACAAGGATGAACTGTGGGGCCACCTATCGCGGAGTGGTGCAGCGTGGATCCCCACCTCTGTGGACCTTAGTCAGATGGGTAACACCAACGCTCTGACTCCTGAAGTCCCTTGAGGAAGAAGTTGGGGGGAAGGGGCACAACCTGACATGTCTGCCGAGGCATGGTCCATGGCCAACAGCAGAGGCGGGCTGGATTATTTGGGGACCCTCTACCTGGGGTGTGGCCCTCTCAGTCCACCCTCAGCATCTCACCTCACTCCTAACAGAGCCCACACCCTCTCACTTCCGCTGATCTGACATCTGCCCCTCAGACTAATGGCCTCGCCTCTATCAGCCCCCCAGATGGATGTCCGTGGACATCACATCCGGCCCATCACACCCGGGATTCCACGGGCTTCCCCAGACTGACAGGAGAGGCAGAGCTGGATTATTTGGGGACCTTCTACCAGAAGGAGGCCCCCTCAGTCCCACCTCAGCGTCTCACCTTGACTCCTCATTGAACCTGGGCCTCTCCTCAAAATCAACTGGAAGTGCGGACCTCACACCAAGGCCCTGGCCTCTTTCAGCCCCCCAGGAGCAGGTCGGTGGATGTCACATCCGGCCTCATATCCGGGCTTCCCAGGGCTGACAGCGAGGACAACGACGGACTGTGGGACCCCCTATGGGGATGCGGCAGAGCCTGGATCTCCGCCCTCTATGACCCTTAGTTGACCCTGGGTCACAGCAACATATGAGTCCCAGAGTCTCTTGTGTTCTAAACAGGAAGGGCGCAGCCTGACAAGTCTGCCCCATGGTGGCCAAGGGCTGACAGAAGGGGCAAAGCTGGATTATTTAGATCCTTCTGCCTGTAGTGGGAACCTCCTCAGCCCTCCCTCAGTGTCTCACCTGGACTGTTAACAGAGCCAGGGCCCTCTACCCTCTGCCGAGTTGAAGTCTGCACCTCACACCAAGGCCCTCAAATATGTCAACCCCTGAGGCAGAAGTCAGTGGACATCACTTATGGCAGAGGGAGGGATGGGGCCCCTCTGCCCTATGGTCTAAGATTCCACTAGTCCTCCTTTAGTGTCTCACCTTGACTGCCGGCAGAACCTTGGGCTCCGTCCACACTGGCAATTAGATCTCCCACAGCTGACCACTAGTACAGTGCAGGGGCCCCTTCCATTCTGGAGTCCAGGGATGCCTTGGTCCACCCTCAGAGACCTCACCTCGATTCCTACTGAGGCATGTGACACCTCCCTGGGCTAACCTGAGTATGTCCCCAGTAGACTAAGGCTTACACTGCCCTGAATCCCTTGAGGCAGAACTTCACTTATACAGGTCAACGCCTGTGTTGTCGAAAATTGACAACTCTGCCTGAAGTCTTCCAGGACTGACAGGGCAGAGATGGATTCTTTGAGACTCCTATGTCCTGGGGTGAGTGGACACCTCAGTACTAACTCATGAGAGCCCTCATCTTGGCCCTTGGCTCCTTGATTAAGTGCTCCGTGGGAAATCTCCTCTCCCTTCCATGTTGGACCATTTGTCCAGCTGCAACCCTTGCAAAAAATGATTCCAAGTCCCCGGCTAGATGTTAAATGGGGAGCTGTTTCATCCATTACCAAGGATGAGCAGTCGTATATGTAGTGTTCTCTTATTCAAATCTCCTCCGTGTCTATGTTTTGTACAATTTTAACTTCCATTGTTTATTCTTTTTTCTTTAGTCATTGATCCTACTTGGAAAAATGTCTATTTTGTTAGTATTTTCAAAGAATTGTGTTTTGGCAGTTATCTCTACTGTTTCTGCTTTTATCTTCATTATTTCATACCTTCTGCTAACTTAAGTGTCATATGGTGTTTATTCTTTAGTTCCTTGAATTGTGCAGATATTTTAATTATTTTTATTGTGTCATATATTTAAGGCTATTTCCCTCTGAGTATCACTTGGGCTGTATCACACAGTTAGTGTTTTATAGCTTTATGTGCATGACTTCAAATTTTTATAAGTTGAATATATTTCTGTATTACTTATGCTATTAAATTTTCTATATTTATCCCCAAATGAGAGGTGTAAAATTATTTTTGAGAAGACTGTGGAAAGGATGATAGAAATAGAATGTCACTTGGAGGAGATTTCAGGTTCCAAAGGCATTTTATTTTGTCTTATTTTTGTCATTAGTTATAGAACAGTTTTAAACATATTTAAATGATGCTGTAAGAGTCGGGTTTATTGAAGGAATGCAAAGAAGTTTAACACTAGAAGATCAATCAAGATAACTGGCCATGTGTAAGAATAAAGGATTTTCTAGGAGAATAGAAAACTCTATTTAATACAGAGGGAATTTAATTCAGGGGACTGATTACACAAGTGATGGAAAAGCCAAACAAGGGGGAGTTGGGGAACCTAATAGCCACAAGAAGAAGTCAATCTCACCTGTAGGTGGGAAGGACAAACACAGGAATGTGGCATTAATGAATGCCTAGGTATTGGATTCAACAGGTTCTGGAGTCATGGTGGGACTATCTGATGATGCCTGGAGCCATGGAAAATGTAGCCACTGAAGGAGAAGTCACCTGATGCAGAAGAAGGAGGAGAAAAACCTCTAATTGCTCTATCTTCCTGAACCAAAATGGCAGTGAAATGCTGGTGAGCCTAGGAATTGGAGCCTTCAGGAGTCAAATCCTGTATAGTGGAGAGCAGAGTAGGAGAAAATGAGAGATGGATCTGGGCGCAAATAGTCCTAGGGCTGGCTAACTATATTAACAGATTGAATGAGACAAAGCATATCTACTGGGGAATGGACAGGCTTGAAGATCTGACTGGGGGAGATGGGGGGAGGGGATGTGTGCATACCTACATGATGAGTGCGGTGTTCACTGTCTAGAGAACGGACACGCTTGAAGTTCAGACTCAGGGGGATGAGGCGGCATGGGCAATACATATAACCTTAACTTTTCTACCCCCATAATGAGCTGAAATAAAAAAAAAATATAACAAAGTTTATACTGTTTAAATTATATACTTCACAACCAGGTTCTTTCTCGTTACTGAAATCAATTTCCATTGAAAGAATTAAAATAATCCAGTTATACATGTGATTATCTGAATAGACTTTAAAATATCACTGGCTACATAATTATTCATTCATGTATTCATTTATTAAACAGATATGTAATCAGTACCTATAAGGCAGACAAGCTGTCTTTGTAGAAAAAACATTTTAGTGGGACAGAAAGAAGGAAAGAGAGAGAGAAGGAAGGATAGAGGGAAGGAGAGAGGGAAGAAGTGGGAGGAGAGAGAGAGAACAGGATGATGAAAGAAAGAAGGCTGTGATGGGGTTATCAGCACAGACCTACTTTGGATAGTTTGGTTAGTGAAAGCCACCTGTATTTTCAAATTGGATTATGAAATAAATTTTACATTTCTCAAAGAGAAAGATAAAATTTATTTGCAAGGTCTAGTTTTATTTTACAACAATAGTTTTCAAAAACCAATAATTTCTACACAGTCTCCACCAGCAGGATCAAAACACACTTGAAATAGACCCCTTTCTTCCCTTTTCTACTCAGAATCATTCATTACAAAAGATCTAAGAGAAACAACACCCAGCCACTCAGATGCCAAGGAAGCACTGACCTACTCCCTGCTGGTTATGTGTTGAATGTATATTCATGAGAACACCTCTGATTCAACATCAAGTACTTTTCTAGTTTAATTTATTTCAATAAACGATTTAAAAACTGTAACTTGGGATACTTCACTTAATAGAATGTGTTCCAACACTCTGAAGGAGAACCAAAAAGATGCCATATCGCCATTATTTCTAATAGCTGAGTAATATTCCATGGTATACATATACCACATTTTGCTAATCCATTCATGAATTGATGGGCATTTGGGTTGTTTCCACATCTTTGCAATTGTGAATTGTGCTGCTATAAATATTCGGGTGCAGGTGTCTTTTTTATAGAATGACTTTTGTTCTTCTGGGTAGATGCCCAATAATGCGATTGCTGGATCGAATGGTAGGTCTAGTTGAATCTGTTTAAGGTATCTCCATATTGTTTTCCACAGGGGTTGCGCTGAAGTATCCCAAGAATGGAAAACTAAGCACCACATGCACTCACCAGCAAAATGGTTTCCCTGATCATCACCTAAGTGCACATTTGGGAGTAACACCAATTGGGTATCAGACAGAGGTGGGGGCTGGGAGGAAGGGATATGTGTATACCTACTTGATGAGTGCGATGCACACTGCCTGGGGAATGAACACTCTTGAAGTTCTGACTGGGGGGGATGGGGATGGGGAGGGGATGGGTGCATACCTAAATGATGAGTGCGATGTGCACTGTCTACGGAATGGATATGCTTGAAGCTCAGACTCGGGGGGATGAGGAGGCATGGACAATATATATAACCTGAACTTTTGGACCCCCATAATGAGCTGAAATAAAAACAAACAAACAAACAAACAAACTGTAACTTGGGCTCATAGTTCTAACCTTATCTATTGATAATTTGGTCCTTGAATAATTCCTATGAATATTTTATAGAAATGTGATCTAATAGTAATTAAAGCAGAACAGCAGGTTCAAAACAAAAAAAATAAGTTTTGGGGGGCACAAATCTGAGCTTCTGGTGTACCCATGTCCTGAGTAGTGTACATTGTGCCCCATAGATAATTTTTCATGCCTCACCTCCTCCCACCCTTATCCTTTTGGGTCTCCAATGCCTATTATACTACTCAGTGTGCCCTTATGTAGCCATAAGTTAGTTCCCTCTTATAAGCAAGAATATGTAGCATTTATTTTTCTGTTCCAGAGGTACTTCACTTAGGATAATGTCCTCCAGTTCCCTCCAAGTTGCTGCAAAATGTAATATTTCACTCTTTCTTATTGTTCAATAGTACTCCATGGTGTGTGTGAGTGCATATGTGTGTATATATATATATATATATATACATCTCAATTTCTTTATCCATTCAGTTGATGGGCACTTTGGTAGATTCCATATTTTTGCAATGGTGAATTGTGCTGTGATAAACATATGAGTAGACATGTCTTTCAGATATAATGATTTCTTTTCCTTTGGGAAGATACCCAGTACTGGGTTTGCAGGATCTAAGATCAATGGTAGATCTACTTTTATTTCTTTGAGAAAGTTCCATACTAATTTACATTCCCACCAAGAGTGTATAAGTGTTTCATTTTCACTGCATCCACACTAACAACTAATGTTTTTTGACTTTTTAATAAAGGCCAATCTAATTGGAGTAAGATTGTATCTGATTGTGGTTTTAAGTTGCATTTCCCTGATTACAGTAAATTTATACATAATTGTATTTAATAAAAATCAACATACATTCCAAATAAAAAGAAATATTTCTCAAAGTATAAAATTTTCTTCCACTCCATCCATTCCCCCGAAGTATAAAGTTTGTAGTCATGAGTCTATGCTGATAAATAAATGACTGAATCCATGAATGGGGGAGAATAGACAAATCATTGTGCAGAAGTATTACACATCATTTATGTAGATACTTCATACTTCTCAAGTGTTTGCTGGTCACCGTGTCTTCCTTCCAAAGAAAGTACAGTGTGGAAAAGGGGGAAAGAGTAACTCTATTGTAGGGAAGCCTGAAAAACGATCCCTCTTCCAAGTGATCAAGATTGATATCCACAGTGATAAGTGTCAGGCAAGTGGGAGGGGGAAGGAGGGGATGGGTAAATTCATATCGAACGGGTGCAGTTCACTCTCTGGGGGATGGGCATACTTGCAGCTCTGACTAGGGAGGTGCAAAGGCAGTATATGTAAGCAAGGCGTTTGCACCCCCGTAATATTCTGAAATAAAACAAAAACAGTGATAAGTCATTGCTGATTGAATGCATATTTGATATGATGTCACGAGATAGCACTTTACCTCTGTGGTGCTCCCCTTTCCAAACCCATTATACCAAGCTAATCATTAGAAAATCATCAGCAAAATTCCAAGAGAGGGGCATCCTACAATATACCGGACTACTACTCCTCAAAACTGTCAAGGTCATCAAAAACAAGGAATGCCTTAGAAATAGTCATAACCAGGAGGAGTCTAAGAAGGCATAATGGCTAAATATCCTGTAGAATCTTGGATAGGATCCTGGAACAGAAAAAAGACAGTAAGTAACAACTAAGGAAATCTAAAGAAAGTGTGGACTTTTGTTAATAACATTGTATCACTATTGGTTCATTAGTTGTAAACAACATACCATGCTAAGAGGTTAATTAATAGGGGAAAGCAAGTGTGTGCCATGTGGGAACTCTGTCTACTATGTTTACATTTCTTCTGTGAATTCAACAGTATTCTCAAATAAGAAGCTTGGTAAAATGAAAAAAAGAAAAGGAAAGGTAGTCAACTAGATAAATGATATGTGTGAAAACCCTATAGTAAACATCGCACACATACGGGAAAATTTGAAAGCTTTTGCTTTGAAACTGAGGATTAGACAACGATTCCTCCCATTACCATTTCTAGTCAATATTTTGATGGAGATATTCTCCAGTGCAGTAATAAATAGCAGAAGAAATAAAGGGGATAGCAATCATAAAAGAAGAAATAAAGTGTCCGTGATTAACAGATGATTAGTCTGTGTGTGAAGAAAATCCAAAAGAACTAAGGTTAACCTATGCAATGAAAAAAAGTGAATGTCATGGCTGCTTGTTATAACATCAATATAGAAAAAGTAAACTTTGTTTCAGCAGCAAAAAATAGTGCAAAATGAAACTGAAGGTCAGCAAAATGTGGCTTGTAACCTATCATAACAAACACTAAATATTGAAGAGTAAATCTCACCAAAGAACGTTTAGGAACTGTATGGAAAAATATAAAAGCACTGTTTAGATAAATTAATAAACAACTAACTTAAAGTATAATATGATCATGGACATGAAGATTCAGTTGCACAAAGATGTTAATTCTCCTTAATTAATCTACAGATGGACTGCAATCTAAATAAAGAGTCCCAAAGGCTTTGTGGGTGAATATGTCTATTTATGTGCATATCTGTGTGAAATGTGACCCAATGAGCTTAATGTTTATATTGGCATGCAACAGGCCAAGCATAGCCAAGACAGTCTTGAGGGAATAGAGGAAGATAAAACTAGTTACTCTACCAGATGAGTAAGAATTATTAAAATGGTAGAGTAATTAAGTTTGTAGTATGTGGACCGTGATTGACAAACAGATCAATGAAAATAGTGTAATCTTGAAACAGATACGCTTATATATGGACCATTGATTTATGAAAAAGGTGCAGCTGCAGAACAGTGGGGAATCACAGTATTTTTAGTAAATAACAGTGAAACAACGGGACATACATGTAGCAACTCCAATGCAACTGGAATTCTTCTTAAGCTACATAAAAATCAATTGCAGAGGGATTAAAGTTCTACTTTTTCAATTGTTGTTATAAAACATTTCAAAACACACAAAACTATATTGAATAGTTGAATGAACCTAGCATTGTGGGTCAAGTAGGTCTTTGGAAATGCTGGAGGGGAAAGGACTGAAAGAGTCTGGGGACATCATTCAGAGCCAGAAGGGATGGAGAGGATATGAACTGGGGAGAAAGGAAATGGCAGCTCCTTCTTCCCCTGTCTTTGACACAGATGCCCTTGCTATCTACAAGGGCATTGATTTTCAAAGAGCTGGACCTGGTGGCCAGAGACAGCTTGAGAGAAGGCTACCTGGACCAATGATGTGCTCATTCCACCTCCCACCGCAAGCTCTGCTGGCCACTGGTGCCCTGGTGCTCCAATAAGTATGATTTCATGGACAAGTCCGGAGACTCCTGACAAGGGGTGTTGGACTGACACCCTGACCAGGCTGAGGAGGCCTTTAGTGGCTTAGAGACAAGGGCAGGTTGTCCATATGTGATGGGAGCAGAGTACTGTCTCCCTCCTCAGCTGGATGAGAGTTCTTGATCGAGGGAGGTGCTTGAGGGCTTTGGCCACTCTCTTTGTTTGGCTCATTTCAAGGTGTACCAAAGATGCTGCTCTTTGTAGAAATCTTTCTCTGCACACCCCTGCTAATAGGATTTGGAGTACTTGATGGAGTAAAGGAGGCTATCTCTCCATCCTGTGGTCAGAAGTATTCTAAATGTGGAGGGGTAAGTATCATGGGATGACATTGAACTCATTCCATGTGGGCAGGGGACCTCCAGAGATACCAGTGAGAGTGCTTCCCCTACCAGCAAGGGAACTACCACCAGTCTGGGGAGGATTCTACTAACAGTGTCTTTCAGAGAGTATAAGTTTTTATTTTGATGTCTAACTTATCAATTTTTTCTTTTCATCAGTCATGCTTTTGGTGTTGTATCTAAGAAGTCATTGCCAAATCCAAGTTCATCTTGATTTTCTTCCATGTTACCTTTCAGAAGTTTTATAGTTTTGTGCTTCACTTTTAGGTCTAGGATCAATTTTGAGTAAACTTTGTGAAAGGTGCACAGCAAGTGTCTTTCTCCTTGCTAAGGTGAGGGATATTGTAAATGTGGAGAGGACAGGCATCATGGGATGACACTGAAATGATTCCTAGTTAACAGGGGTCCTCCAGAGATACCAGTGGGCGAGGGCTCCCCCTCCAGCACATAAACTGTCACTTGTCTGGGGAGGGGTGTTCCCGAAGTGTCTTAATGAAGACCTTTCACCATCAAAATGGGATTTGGAGCCTCTGACTGGAAAGGCTTCAGGATGGCAGTTAGTCTTTAGGGGGCCCTGTAGGAAGGAGGGTGCTATCTAGATGCACAAAGCCATCTTTCTCAGGTCTTCACTGAGAGAATATGGTGGGGTTCCTGGTGGTACTACTCAGAATGTTTGTCCTTTAAGACTGTAGCTCCATGTAGTTTATCCCTCACACTACCCCACACTCAGCCTTCAGAAATTCATCAAAATTACCATTTCATGGTCTTACCATTTATGACTCTAGCAGCTTCTGTTCCAGGTCAGCAGATCTCCACTGGGCCTTTTTATATGCACCTGTCTTTGCATATTTTGGGTTAGTGGCTTGCCCTGCAACCTCAGTTCTCTGTTGGGTAAAAGAAATATTATTGATTTTCAGTTTGCCAAGTATCTTCTTATTGTAAGGATGGAAGTGTGACTTTACAACTGTATATCTTTTTTAGTGGTTGTTTATTACATATACCTAATTTATCTGCCTCTACTGTTAACATTTCAGTAGTTCAAGTGAAGTGTAGAAACCTCAGATTCCTTCATGTCCCTTTTCCTATTAATGATGTGATTGTCCTTAATATTTCTTATACACACATTTACAACCACATCAGACAGTGTTATAATTTTTGCTTTAATTGCCAAACATATATTAGAACATTTGAGAGGGAAAAGAAAGTGTATCTTATTTATCTGCCTTTTTGTTTTCTTTCTTCCTTCCTGATATTCCAATTCCTCATTACCCCTTTTACCATTTTCTTTCTAGTTAGGGAACTTCCTCTAGCTATTCTTTTAGGGTATATATCCTGGTGACAAATCCTATTAGCTTTCTTTAGCCTGAGAGTGTCTTGATTTCATCTTCAGCTCTTAAAGATATTTTTTCCTATATTTAGGTTTCAGTGTTGAATGTTCTTTTCTCTCTGCACTTGAAAGATGTTGTGCCCCTTCCTTCTGGCCTCCATGGTTTCTGTTGAACAAAAATCCTCTGTCATTTGAATTGTTTTCCTTCATCATTTCTCTCTTCCTGCTTTCAAGATTTTTTCTTTGTCTTTAACTTTCAGAAGTTTTTCTATGATATATCTTGACTTTGATTTCTTAGGATTTATCCCCTTTGGATTGATTCACCTTCTTGAATTTGTAGGTTTACTTTTTTATTTCAAAATATTAGGGGGGTACAAATATTTTTGGTTCCATAGATTGCTTTTGTATAGCTTGGGTCATGGCTATAAGTGTGCCCATCACCAAAATGGTGTTCATTGTACACATAATGTAGGATTTTCCCTGGCCCGAGA